>JAOTQR010000011.1:20991953-21035183 GCA_025774065.1 Solanum ossicruentum | reverse complement strand
TAGAATAATTGGTTGAGAAGTAGTAAATAGTTGATGATGTAAGTTAAAAGGTTAGTAAATTAATTAGTTGGTTTAGTTAGTTTAGTTAGTCTAATCCTAATTGGATTAGTTAATTAGAAGTCTAATCCTAGTTGGATTAGTTGATTAGAAGAGAGTATAAATGTGGGGTATTCCTCAATTTCTCTCATTCTCTTTTTCGTCTTCTTTGTAAGATGCAATAGAAGGAAGTCAAAGCTCCCATTATTGGAGTTCTTCCTTAATAATACATAAAACTCTCATTATTGGATCTCTTCCTTAATAATACATAAAGCTCACATTATTGGAGCTCTTTTACATTATTGGAGCTCTTCCTTAATAATAAATTAAGCTCCCATTATTGGAGCTCTTCCTCAATAATACACACTTCCTCAGTTTGCCCTTAGATTCTTCTTTTCTATTTCGTTGATAATTCTCTACAAAGTTGATAATTCTCTACAAAATCATACATGAGGTGTAAATTGTATTTGACAAAATTGGTGTTAAGAGCTCAATTGAAAAAAAATTCACCTTCTTCGTTATGGAATATCAGTTGTTGTCAGTGATGGAGTCGAAATTTTTGAGTTTAAATTTAAAAAAATACACATAAATTAGTTAAAAAAAGGTTTAACATTTGTTACACATATATAAAAATTATTCAAAAGTAAAAATAAAGTACAACAATTAACACAAAAAAAATTGAGTGTATGTATGTTGTGATGAATAATTTCACTTTACTGTTTTTCCTACTTTATTTTCACTTTAAATGTTGGCTAATTTTAAATAATTTATCATAATTCTACCACTAAATTTCTGGTAACTTACAAAAATGTTCTATAATCCATCGTTTAACAAGTTTAAAGATAAATTGTCAAATTCGAATTTTGAATATGAAAAATATTTTTAATAAGGAATAACTTTTTCTCCCTAAGCAAAGATCAATGCAACACAATATAAATTCCGAACAGCAAATAAGAAAACAAAAAGTTACACAAAAGGGAAAACAAAATTAGATATATACACATAATTGCGAACTTACAATCCGCCTCAACACAACAACGTAACGTGGAAAAAAAAACTAAAATAAATACACAAATAAAAATTAAAACGTCGGAACGACGCCGTATGAAGCATCGGCGGCGATGAGTGAATCAATTTCAATCTCAGTACGCTTAGCGAATCTTCCTTTGATTCTGGGTCGAGTCTCAGCATAAGCCTTTCTAGAAGCATATCGAATCGTCTTCTCGAACTTTCTATTCTTCCTCTTCTCTCTGTACCTCATTACCCTAGCTTCTCGATCTAAGCCGGAAACTGGACTCGGTACAACGTCGGCGCCGGCACCGGTAGATGAGGTCATCACAAAGGTGTTTGACACATCCGTCATCGCACTGTGGTCCGGCACAACTCCGACGTCCATAGATGACGATGAGACCTGGAAAAAAAAAAAGACAAATGAGATTCCTGAAGGAGAAGGTAGAAGAAAATTGAAGAGAGAAGATGCATACACTTTGGCTAATGGATTGAGAGTTGAAGTTGTACATGTAAGGTTTAGATCCAGTGAAATCCATTTCGTAGGTAGGGAATCCGTCGACAATCGGACCAGGTAGATGAGTACTCGCTTCGTTGTTGTTCTGCACCGGTACAACTCCGTCGGAGCTGTAATGGCCGTGTTGATGTTGCTGTTGATGATGAACGGTATGTGATTTTTGCTCACACGACATTAGATCTATATCTAAATACGAATCCATATCATTAAACAAGTAATCAGCAGATTTATACTGATCATTTCCTTCTTTCGGCGTCGGAAGTATCCACGACGCAGCTTCAGCTTCTTCCTCCGGTCGAGAAGGATCCTCATTAGTACCGTCAAAGTACTTCTCATCATCATCACCACCACCACCTCCACCGCCGTGAGATTTCGCGACGGCGGAGTCGTAGAAAGGAACTACCGGAACACGCTCATGCCGACGAGCTAACGGATTTGCAGAGTGTATATCACGGTCACACGTGACGCATAGAGCGGCGGCGTCTGCCTTGCACGTGACACTCGCCGGAGCTTGCTCACACACTTCGCAAACCCAGACACGAGCGTGCCTCGACGCTAGCTTGTTCGCCTCATGGATTTTGCAGTCGCATCCTAAGCACAGAAACGCCGAATCTGCCCGGCAGAACACCGTCGCCGAGGTCGTTTTGCACGAGTCGCACAGCTTCGCCGTCAAACTCCAATTCTCCGATCCCATTATTTTGCTTCTCTTCTTCACTTTTATTTTTCTCTGTAATTGAGAGAATCAAAAATTGATTTGCTTTCTCTCAAAATTAATTTTTTTTATTACTAACACTGACTAATATATATATAAGTAAATAGTAACTCAGTTTCTTTGTTTGAGAAAATGACAAAAATGGTCCCTTGCATTTTAGGATAGCTTCAAAATAATAATTTAAATAAGTATTCGGACATACGATTTCATCTCGTGATATATAATTATGAGATAAAATTAGCATTCAAATATATAATTTTATATTATGAGATAAAATCTCAATTTTATAAAAAAAACTTGATTTGAGAATTTTATATCATGATTTTACATTTTTTAATTAAGAAATTGATTCACAAATTTAAATTTTATAAAAGATACTATTACAAGAAAGAGGCAAGTTCGATACACTAAAGTTTCTATTATATGGTGAAGAAGAGCCTAATTACATTGATCTATTGTACGTATATCTATTTTGCATTTTATATCTATCAATAATTTACTTTATATATAAACAAGCTATATAGTTACTTAATATTTATTACTTTTATCAACTTTTAAATTATTTATGATGAATTTATCCATTACTCTAACCAATCAAATTTATTAGTATTATTTTAAAAATTATTTATATCAGATATAATTCATGTTCAATTTTACTTTTTTATTGAATTAAAGTTCTAACCAATATAAATGTTGTATTTATTTAGCATGATCATATAACAAATTGGAAAATTTTGATAGTTTTTATAATTTATGAATTATTTACGTTTATAAGCAAACAATACATCTTAAAACTATTCAAACAAAATTTCAACTTCATCTCGTATAATTTTATGTTATGATTTCAACTCACATGACTAAACATGCCAAGTACGAATTGATCAATTTAGATTTTTTTATAATAATCATAAATTTAATATTTTCAATCTCCATAAAGTATTTAACAATTTATATCTTGATTTAATTTGAGAAAAAAAATTAAACATAAACACCAATATAGTCCATCAAATTATAAATCCAATACAAAAAATTTGCACTAAACATTAAGTAGATATCGAAAAATTTCATCTCAAAAAAATTACACCAAAAAAAGAACTAATTTTTATTTTTTATTTTTTCATTTTTTGCCTATTACACTAAACCTATAGATATGAATTTTTGCTAATTTTTTCATTTTCTCATCATTTCTGTCAATTCTAATAGATAATGTTTTGTAATTATTTGGCATAGATGGGAAGTGTGAACTCTAGCATACTTAAAGAATCAAAATTATTCCATACATATTTAAACAATTATTTTGAATCTATTGAATCAATTTTATCATTTCTCTTCTTTACTTAAACTAGATTTTCTACTTATTCATTCAGTATTTGATATTTACATTGGACGATTAACTAATCAAAGTTCACATATTGCAATTCATTTCTAGAGGCAACAAACATTTCCAACACAATTTTAATCTTATCTTTTAAAACACTTTCTAGTCGATATTCTATATCTAGTAATTTTTGCTTTTGCGGTTGATATACTTGATTCAAGATTCTTTTGGAAGCAGTCTCTCTATCTCTACGAAGTAACGATAAGGTCTGAGTACACTTCACCCTCCCTAGACCCCATTGGTAGAATTTTATCGGACATGTTATTAGTGTTTATCTTTTAAAACTCTTTTTAATCACTATTCTATATATATTTAGTTTTTTTTAAAAGGTTAATATACTTGAGCCGAGAGCCTTCTGGAAACATACATTCTATCTCTCTGAGGTAATGGTAAAACTAGCGTACACTCCAGCCTTTACAGACCCCACTCGTAGAATTTTACTAAATATGTTATTGTTGTTTATCTTTTAAAACTCTTTTTAGTCATTTAATTATTCTATATTTAATATTTTTCTGCTTTTAGGGTTGATATACTTGAATCGAGGATCTTTCGAAAACAATCTCTCTATTTTTATGAGATAGTGATAAGATTTGCATATATATCATCCTACACAGATCTCACTCGTAAAATTTTATTTAATATATTATTTGTATTTAGCTTTTAAAACTCAAACTCGTAATATTTAACCTAATTAAGAACGTAGAAATCTCGATCCGTTCGCAATTACTAAAACAAAAATTATCTCAAAGTGAGGGATATTTGGAAGACAACCAATAAGGAATGAATACGTGGGATGTTCTATAGCCAAACAAATTTAGCCATTAATTAAAGATGGAAAATAATAAAGTGTCGTTTTATGTGAAGGGAAAATAAATGTGTTGTCGTATAGGGGATGGGGTCCACTAGAAAGCTAGAGCCGTGTTTGGGTTGAATTGTTATAAAGGACATGTTTGGCATTTTTATAAGTTTCTTATATCATAATGGAATGTGGGACCCATTGGTAGTGTATTTGGGGCCCACATTTCTAAAATGGGTTTGTGACTTATTTGTTGTACACTTTGGAGGGGGTTGGCTTTTCAAGCTTTTGGAGAGTCACGAGAAGTGTAATTGTTATTTTTTGTATTTATTCGAATATAAAAAAGAAGAACGCATATTATGATAGAACGTCAAATTACTGGTAGAGATATAATGATATCGAGACTTGTGATAAAATAAATTGGTAGAGCTAAATGCTAATTATATTGTTATATGTTGTGTTGTTATTATTCATCATTTATTTTATTATTTTTTATTGTCTATATAAGTTTTCATTTGCTGTCTACTCTGGTCGTTGTCTTATATCTAGTATTTTTTGCTTTTGTAAATGATATTTTTAAGATGATGGTCTTTTGAAAACAGTTTCTCTATCTCTATGAGGTTGTGGTAAGGTTTGAAAGAGAGTTTGGATAAAAAAATATTAAATCAAACAAACATAAGAATACTATGAAAATATTATGGGATTTGTATAATTTTTGCAATATGAAAATATTTTCTTCGTGTCAAACACAACGTAGGTGTAGAGTACTCTCTAATAAAAATGATTTTCTATTCAAGAGTCGGGACTTGAACTCAAGTAAGGGCAAACATACGTTGTTCCAAAGCAATGACACATTTTTTAAAAGTATATCTCAAAAATAATTTTGTATTCAAGAGTCGGGACTTGAACTCAAGTAAGGGCATACATAAGTTGTTCCAAAGCAATGACACATTTTTTTAAAGTATATCTCAAAAATAATATCATCGTTTTGTAATTGAAAATAATCTAAATTTAAAATTTTTATTTTATTCTTAATAAAATAATTTATATTAGCACAAATAATAAAAAATGATATGAATCATCACAAATTTCAAGATTTTCATATTTTCATTAATTTACATAATATAAATTAAGTCAAATAGAATTATTAATTAAAAGTTGATTAGGTTCAATATGAAGCAAGAACATACTTTTTCATATTAAAAATTTTTGCATGCTTAAAAATACCATTTTCACTATTTTAAAAAAATACGTCATAATTCAAAGAAAGTTTCACTTATATATAGCACTAACTACTAAAAAAATATAACCATAAGGGTTGGTGTGGTCGGGTTGGTTTAATCATTCAACACCTCACCCTTTAAGTAAGAAGTTGAGGATTCGATTCCTACCTTCAGTGAATGAAAAAAAATTATGTGGCCCCACCTTAGTACACTAATACTTGGAATGAAGGATTAATCTCATGACTGTCAGCCGTGGAATACCTTGAAAAATAAAAAATATAGAAAAATAAACTTTTTTTGCAAATTGATTTAAAAAATAAGTAATAATACATACAAACTAAAATCAAGATACAAGAATGACTATGATGTGACACCATATGGCTATGATGGATGACTTAAGATCTATCCACAATTTTTTATTAAACAATTAGAGACACTATCTAATTAAAATAATTTTTAATGATGATTAGGTAGGAGAACGTTATTTATAAAGTTCTTCTTTTCTTAAGTGGAATATTTTAGTAATTGACTTCTTATAATTACAATATAATCAAATGTTTCACTAACTTTTAATAATTAGGAGTACTTAGCTTCTAGCGTTTGATTTATAAAATTAAGGTCAATTTTTTACTTTTGGTTCGTTGGCAAAACATACTTACTTCAAAATAATATTTTTCTCTGAATATTATTTTAAGGATGTGGTATGCTGAACGAAATTGTTTCGCTCCCATTTAGATATTTCTTATGTATGAATAAATTTTTGATAGTAAGTACTTTTCCTCGTACATATCAAAAAATAAAATATGTCATATATAAATTAACAACGAGAGAATTTTTTAACCAATATTATCTTTTCTAAAGAAACTCTTCACCTCCAATTGAACTACTACAACAACAACATACCCAGTGATATTCCACTCACCTCCAATTGAACTCTACGGATTATTTTCACCAAAAAAAACTTTATAAAATCAAGCGATCATTTAATTGTCAGTTAAAAAGTAAATTATTCCTTTATGAAAGTCAATAAAACTCATCCTATATCGATAGAATTTTCGTTGCTATGTGCTTTATAAAATTCAACACGTCAAATATGATAACAATATTTAGTATCAGTTTACAATTCTATATATTTAAGAACTACGATACAATTTATATATTATCTTATACCATACGTAGAAGATACAATTAAATATCTAACATAATGATCTAATAAATTTTGTATAATGAATCTTCATATTATTAGTCCATCAATCTCGGATGGAGCCAAAGATTCACTATTTTTTGATTTTAGGATATGATGGAATAAAGCAAAATGACTCTTTAAACTATATGCGCTTCTTTTAATTATGAAGCAGCAGTTAATCAATGTAACTTTCGACGCTAATGGGTTATCCGAAAACAGCCGCGCTATATTTTTAAACATAAGAGTCAGGATGCATACATCTGACCCCTCCTTACTGCACAATGGACGAGAGCCTTTTTTGAGGCACTGAAATAATATCATTGTTATTGTTAATCTTCATGTTATTAATATTTACATAACTCTCACGAGCGATCGGGCCTACATGTTTGAAGTCTTTCATTAATTTGGGACTTTATTATTGTCCAATACCAACAAATGCTTCACGTGGGACGGTTGTAACACCCACAAAATGGACATGCATTTAAAAATAAATAAATAAATAAAATTTGGTCTAAACAATTTTTTTAAAAAATTGTTCGTACCATTTATAGTATGTTTATAGAATATTTTAATTATATACGTTATTAAAGATTATGATGAGATGAATAAAAAATAAAAATATTTTATATTATGTCTACATAAGATATCGCAATTAGTTCTTAATTGATTAGAGTTTGTTGTTTACAAACTTTTTTAACTTTGTTTCTGCTATTTATATTATGCCTAATGTCCATTTTTTACAACTAATACTTATCTTCTTTTTTTAAAAAATCAAATTTCATAAAAATAAATAATTACATTAAAAATCCTATTAATAATTTTTATTTATTTTTTAAATTAATCTTTATAATCATATTCCTTGCCCTATAAGGAACCCATTTCTTATTTTTAACTACCTTATATTTACGCAATGTATGAACATAATATATCAAGAAAAAAGTGGGAGAAAAAATCTAGTAAATTTTTTATTTTTTGTTCTGAAAAAAAAAATTAATTAGATGGTGTCCCTTGAGAAGATTATTAATGGACGTTGTCGTTCTCTTAACAAACAATGTGTTTCAATGGCAAGTTTTCTTCCTAAGGGACGTTCCTATGGACGTTATGGTCGAAAAAGGCGATATCGGAGCGAAAATATTTGTCTAATTATTAGTATCGCTACGTTCATAGCAGTAGCGATGCCATTTTTGTATCTGGTTTATGATGCAATTTCCAGCGTGTTTGTTTAGTAAGTAGTTTATATTGTTCTTAGTTCGTTAGGGTTTATGGTTAATTAGTTTGGATTTATTTAAAGATGGAATTGATTTATTTACTTTTTATGAGTATTAGTAATTGGATTTTGAGAGGTTTATTAAAAGATTAATTTTTGTGTTTTGCTGGATTGGATATTTGGTTTTGTGGTTATGAAAATTAGGGTTTTGAGTGGATCTTGAAACTTGATATTTGATAAATTTTCGTTTGTAATTGATCTATTGAAAATTCATGGAATATTGATCCACTCTAATATATTGGTATTCTTAATATATTGGTATAAAATTATTAATAATAATAAGTTAGGGTTTCAAGAGGCGTATTCAGAATTTCGAGAACTGTTCTTTATCATAGAACATGTTTAATTTTTTAATCTTTAGTGCTCTCAATATCATCCTGTTATATGATACTTTGAGTGTGAATTCACATATTTATATTTAAGTATTTTTTTAAAGAATACATATGATTTAGAAAAGAAAGCATGAGTACATGTAAACCTGATGACCTCCACCTGAATATGCCTTTGTCTACTAGATCGAACCTCTTTTTCGGATTGAAACACCACTACAATGTAGTGTCTGGAGAGGGTATAATGTACGTCGACCTTACCATTATCTCGTGGGGATAAAGAGGTTATTTTCGAAAGACCATCGACTCAAGTGCAATAAATCCAAGTAAAATGAAAAGAAATAATGAAGAAGCAAAGTCTACATGCTAACAACAATAAAATCCGATACAATAACAATATATGACCAGAACTACAAGGATATAACTAGTAATATGATAGACATTAACAAAACCTAAACCTCCATGACTAAACACCCTCTACCTCTTATCCTTCTACTCTAATTCATGACGTTCATTCCTTCTTATCTGTGGGCATGTTCTCGGTAGTGTGAAACTGCGCCAAAATAGTTTTAAACAACAAGAACATTACTCCCAATGCCTCAAAAGGCTCCCGCCCATTGCGAGGTAAAAGGCGGTCGGATGTACGCAGCCTGATCCATATGTTTAAAAATATAGCGTGACTATTTCCAGAGCCAAAATAGTTTTAAACGATTGACTAAAATTGATAAGATCCCTTAAATTCTTTTGTTCGGTTGTCAAAATATTGTGATGGATTGGGCTGGTCTGGGCTTGGTATGAGGTTTCTTACATCAGACATGTCCAGATTTTAAGATCTGGTCCTATTGACTGTTGAAGGCTTCACATAATGGCCCATTAGAATTGAACCTAGGTGGATAGGCCCAATGTTGCTAAGAGAGAAAATGTGTAAAATAGCCACTTTTGGTAATAATTTGGTCAGATGGCCAATTTTTGGATCACTTGTTAACATGTAGCCACCAATTTGAAAACTAACTTGGAAATAGCCACTTTTCAAAACAAAATTTATATTCTGATAAAAATATTCCTAAATAAAATACAGAACAACTAATTATTAGGTAGTGAAATGATATGGGTTCCAAAGCTTAAAAACTCGTATAGTTAACTCCAACTGGTTTAAATTTGAGATATCACTGGGGTGGGGGTGGGGGGGGCACCTAGTGGTTGGTATCAGACTATCAGTATTGAGATTCCGACTAATCTAAATTTTTATTGCTTAAGGGCCATTTAAGTAGAAAGTACCATCTATCAGATTTTTTTCAATATAGTTAAGAGTAGAGAGTGTTTATATTCAGGGCGGAGCTATCCCTTTGTTAGAGGGTTCATCCGAACGTCATTCGATGAAAAATTATATTATTCATACATGGTTATAGTAATTTTTTATATGTATATAGTATATGTCGAACCTCCTTCGACTACGTGTGTTATCTTTTCAGATTTTGAACTTCCTCAGTGACAATTCTGAATCTGCCACTATTACATCCATTTTGAAAATAACCATTGTTGGTTGTGATGTGTACAAGAAAGGTGATGATGTATACCACTTATACACAACACATTAAAATTTTATTGCAAAATGAAAAAAAAAAACAACAAATGAAAGGGGAAGTCCATTGACATAATGAATAAAGACTTACTAAAAGATTCTTGCATGCTTGTTGAAATTAGTGATAGATATCCTACCCCACCAAAAATTGCTACAATAATATTTACTTGCTATTTTCACAACTTCATTTAAAAGAATTTTTCCTAATTCTTTTAAATATTATATAATAAAAACTTTTAGAAAGTGAGGAAACATTAGTTGGTGGTATATGATGAAATGAGGTTTGATAAAAGTAGTGAAGAAATTTTAGGATATGGTATTGAGTTACCAAATCTAAAATAGTTTATGTCCTTTCACTTGAATGTACGGCCATTTTTATCTACTTGTATCATAATCATTTGCCCATGGCAATCTTAAAGAAGGATTAAGGGTCTATTGAAAGCAAAAAGTGTAATTAAGATATTGTTGTTGGGCTATATTAGCTTAAAAGATGTTATAATGTCAAAGTCGTCAAAAGAGGTGAGTCGACTCACATTATCAATAAGCTTCTTAGTCTTTTCAACTATTAATGTGAATTTTATTCGCACACCCAACATTCATCAATAAGCTTCTTAGTCTTTTCAACTATTAATGTGAGACTTTATTCGCACACCCAACATTCTGTCATTTTACTATGTCCCACCCATGTTTTTGAGTATATATATTATGGTAATTGAAGCAATCAACTAACTTCTTCTTGTATGCGTGTGTCCCTAAGCTTGTAAGAGTAAGTAAAACTGTGCCCTATGCCATCTTTTCAATTTGTCATAATCATTCTACTGATCAAGACTCTGATACCAGTTGTTACTCTACAACCCAAATATATTTTTTATAAAGTGTGATGGATTAAACTTGCACGATATCTCCTCGAAAGTATCATACTATTAAGAGATCATAAACGTTATATGTAGTTTTTATAAAAATGTACTACTCATTGTATGAAATGGTAACATACTTCAATAAATATATTTGGAGATAAACAACATGATGCAAATAAAAAAGAAGGTACTTACAATAAGAGTGCAAAAGTGCATACAACTCTTGTACTCTATAAACGTTGAGAATATATATTTTTTGAAGACATTATCTACTCTAATGCACTCTATCTTGTTCCTTTTTTGTTTGTTTTATTTTATGTTAGTGATTGAACCATTTTTTCCACTTGCAACAATTTTAATGATAGGATAAGCCTCTTTTGTCCTTTTGGCATGAGGAAACACATAATAAAGTATTGTGCCAACAAAAATATATTCTTACACCAATCCATATATATACTAAGAATTTTACATCATTAATTAAGAATATAATATTTTGAGGTAGACGTGGCCTATTATAGAAATGAAAGTGGTTCTTTTTATATTAAGTATGATGTCACATTGTTCACGTAGATTCACATTTATCTCTCTAAAAAAATATTAAAAACACTCCTAAAATATAAGTTGTCAACTCATATCTATCTCTATTCGATCGAATAAAAGTTGTTTAATCCTGATAAATTATTCTTTGTGCTTGTTCCTGAAATATAAAACAGTTCATTCGTTCCTGAATAGCTTCCTTTAGCCTGATAGAACTTTGACTAGAGTAAAAACCCAGAGTTTGACTTTAACTGGATAAGCAGATCATAAAGCTAATTTCACTATTCTATTAGTCAAGATTTTTGTAAGAAAGTCTATCAGACGTGGGAAAACGGACTAGTAATACAACTGTGTGAGTTACCTCAATATCATTAGAACTTTTTCTTATAGTTAAATTACTGCCCTTTGTGCAAGTTCGTCCATGATAGTTTCATCCTCGAATTATTGATAGTGTTAAAAACACAAAAACATCCCTTTACTTGATTAATTGAACTTTAATATGCCCCATTCTTGTTTCGTAAATTATATTCTTGCCAAGTTAAGGGGTGTTTTTAACATTATAAAGAGAATGGTATCAAATCTTAATGAATATATGTGTGTATATATATATGTATATAATATTTTATTTTTGTTGTTGCTTTACCCACAATCCAATTATTCATTCACTTGTTTGCTTAATGATTGAAAAAGAGAAAAATGTAAGTGGTTTTTTCCTGTAGCTTAGATGTGTGGGCTTAGCTGTTGCACCTGAGCCCAAAATAAGGCCCACTAAATGGGGCCCAATATAAAATCCATTTTTATTTATTTATCATTATCATGACGTAGACATATTCCTTGTGGGAAATAGGAACATATGATTAAAGTTGAGTGAACAGATAGGATCAGAGTTCCATCACAGGCTTTCCCATGTTACCTTTATTTGGACAAATTTGAAAAATATTGACATTTATGAAAGTAAAAAAGCATGCAAAATTGACACAAAATTCCCTACTCCTCCTCCCCCTTTCTTGTTTTCATCTACGTATTAACACACACTTGAGTGAATAGATTGTGACAATCCAAATAGAAAAAAGGAACAACTAATAGTTTATCTAATCAGCTTCGACTTTGAGATATATCTTAATATATAAATGATACTCCCATTATCTCAAAAAGAATGATGTCATTTCTCTTTCGGAAGGTTTTAAAAAGAGTGATCTTTTTTCTTTTTTGACAATATATTAGTTTTAATTTTCCACATGCATGTTTAAACCCATAAAATTAAAGAACGTTTAGATACATCTGACATAACAACAAAATTAAAAGTTTTCTTTACTTTTTTAAACTCTATATCAAATCAAATCAGTTATTTCTTTTTGAAATGAAGAAAATATTAACTTATTTGGATAGAAAAAGAAATAATTAACATTTGGAATGTAATAATCGTGAGAAATGATAATTCAAGCATATTTTTGATAGTTAAGTTTCTTTAAAAAAAATGTACAAAATTTAAGTTAAAATTATTGAATTTAATCAAACTCATTGATCATAAATAGCAGAAAACATTTTTGAATTGAAAATGGGAAAATAAATTATATAATCTTGCATAAAAAGAGAAAGATCATAAAATATCGTTTATTCCTCTCTTAAAAATTTATAACGAACAGAACCTTATATAATTTTATTATAAAAATTATTTGATTCCCCATTAACAATTTATTCCATTTTTACAAACTATTATAAATACACATATACCATCTCTTCAATTTCTCAAACTAAGAAAAAAAACAAATTAATTCTAAAAAAAAATTAAGAAAAAAGAAGAAGAAGAAGATGAGAACTGTGAGTACCTTTATTGCTACTCCGTCAACAATGAAACCAGTAGAATCAACCGTAAAAACTACATTTTCGCCGGAGGAGAGTTTTCAGAGATCGCCGTGGCATTCTCCGGCGCCGTACCTATTCGCCGGTGTTGCAGCGATGCTAGGGTTAATAGCTTTTGCACTTTTAATTTTAGCTTGTTCTTACTGGAAACGCTCCATCCAGACTAGAGACGGCGGTGATGATCCTGAATCCGGCGCCGTTGAGAAATCTACCGGAGATGTAGTTAAGGTTGTGCCGATTTTTGAAGAAAAAGTTGTAGTGATTATGGCTGGAGATTTGAATCCAAGCTTTTTGGCTACGCCAATTTCGAGCAAAAGTTGTTCGTTTGGAGATGAAAATGGGAAATTTGAGAAGAAATTGGAAATGGAGAGGGAAGAATTAGCAGAAAGATCAAGTAATTATGGAGGTAATTAGGGACTAAAATCATGAAGAAAGTCTCTGAGCTTAAAAACAGAGTTGCATTGAAATTCGACTAAATTGAAATCCCTGTAGAGTGCATTCGAGAAAGTTACATGATCATCTCCATCAATTACACCAAATTTGAGGATTTTTTCATTTTCTTTTTCTATATTTAAAAGTCCTTACATTTAGTTTGGATTTTCAATTTTGGCATGCTGTAATTTTTTCTTTGAGATAAAGAAAGATTGCGAGAAGGAGTTTAAGCACATATATATAGTTATAATTTTTATATCAATGAATTTTAATTGAATTACATCAATTTAATAATTCTTTTACAATCATTCATTAAATGATAAATAATTATAAGTTAACTATAGGTGATGAAGACAGATGATTTTAAATAACAAAAATTTTACTATTTAAAAATTATATTGAGAATGGCCAATAAGGTGAAACATAAGATCAATTATAATTTGATTATTATGAACAAATTCAAAATATTTATAAACAGAGCATATAATTATTTTTCAACCTTGGGATGAATGAAAAATCCGATACATAAATCAATTAATAAAATAATAAATTTTTTTTATTGTGTAACTTAAATTATATAGGAATTTGAGTCATTTAAAAGATATCTATGAATAAATTTTCTTTGATATGTTCTTTGTATGTTGAAATATTGAAGTCTTTTTGTTAATTATGTTCTTTAAAAATTAAAATGAAGAATTCCTTTTATTTTCTCGATACTCTATATTTATTTTAAAATTTCAACTACTACAAATTTACATTGTATAAGAGTCTTTTCCTACTTATCAAAATTGTTTCCTAGCCTTGAGTTCGAATCTTAAAGTTCTACTTAAAGGTGAAGAGGTTTTATTCACTTCACCATAATTTTTGATCGTTGAATAAATAGTTAACTTTCAAATATACCTAAATATTTAGGGTTAATTTTCAAAAATAGTTAAAAATCAAATTAAGTTTTGGTTTTGATGAAATAAACAAATTCAATTTGGAACATATTTATTTAGCCCTTTTGATATGTTATATGTCATAATCCAACTTGAAGAAAGTGGCTAAAAGATTTAAAATATTATCTATTCGAATTCTTCCACTTATACAAAACAAAACATTAATTATATGAGAATCTCTTTAATCCATTTCGATAGTGGAAATAATGACGCAAAGAAAAAAGCAAATCTTTTTTAATAATAATTATCTGATATTTCGTATTTATGAATTTGATCGATTTAAATTCATATCGATTATGATCTACTAAAAAAAATTATTATCATCAATAATAACATACTCAACGAAATTCCACAAGTGAGATCTGGGGAGGATAAACGCTACCTCATTGAGATAGAAATGTTGTCTCAAGAAAACCCTCATTTCAAAATTATCAAGTATCAAAGGTAGAAGATACTAGATAAGAAAGAAAAACGATTAAAGTGGAAAGCAAATGATATAATATATAAATACAATAAAAGTACACATATAAGACGAATAATAATAACACAAGATATAAAAACACGAACAATCCTACTAACCTACTATAACACAAGATCAGATATTATCCTACTTCTAGTATCTATTAACCTTCTGTCCTAATACGTCAATAATACTGAAACAAATCTTATTGCAACAAAAGTATGTTAGTGCTATTTTATTTTACAACTTTCTTAATTAGATGTGGCGAACCATGAAGGGCTCCATATAGATTATCAAATATTCTCTTATCAATATATTAAAAAAGGCATATATTATCTTTTAAAGTTAGTGACGTTTATTTTTTTTAAAGGTATAATTTGTTCACTATGAAAATGAAAATTAAAATAGTTCGACTTTATCTTTAAATAAAAAACTATTTACAATTATATAATATAAACTTTAAAAAATTGCAACTATTCTTACACTGTACAGCTGCCGCATTTGGCATTTACACTTTACACTAATAATAGTTTAATAAAAAAGTTTTAATAACTTGTATTTTTTATCATGAAAATTGATGGTGAGTGTAGTACTAGTTCACATTTAATTGTTATTAACATAAAAATACTAGTATTATCTCTAAGCTTAGGATAATGACACTTTAGTTCATAAAGAATTATGATGATAAGATCTTTCTACACCACTAATGACATTTTTAATTCTCTTCTTTGCTCAAGGATTATTGCTGCCCTACTCATAAGATCAAGTGTTTTTCCACTTAGTACCAATAGTAAAGTAATTCAAATGGGAGATTGTTTATTTTATCACTGAAGCAATTCGATGTACAAGTATATACTCAAATTTATATAAAATTAATAAGTAGATGCACATGTTTTATGTGACATAATACACATAGGACGTCGTGTAGGACACAAGAATGTCATGCATGACGAATATGTCTATTCGTTTAAGTTTTACATAGTTAAAGTGCCTACTTATACACTGTTAAAATTATAGGTCATAGTTGATAGTTGAAGCCAAGTTAAGAGTCATATAGTTAATTGCCAAGTTAACATTATATAATCTGACTCCAAAAATAAAAAAAAATATGACAATTAAAAAGGAACACAGGGAGTATCTAATACATTTACTGAGCATTAAATTTAATACATTCAAAGAGTAAGTAATACTCATGTTGTCTCGTTTGATTTGACACTCTTTTTTTTTGGTCTGTTTAAAAAAAAATATCACCTTACTCTAATTAGTTTCTCCTTTTACTTTTAATGGAATTATTATCAGTCACACAAATATCTTAGAATAATTTTGAGCTACAAATTCCTTTTTGTCCCTTAAACTTCGTGTCAAATCAAAAAAAACTACATAAAATAAAACGAATAAATACTATTCTTATTATTGATTATTTCTTAAAATGTATATCAAATCAATAACAAACAACTATTATCGACCAAAACAATACGAAAATATGAAATGATTGTTAAAAAAAAAAAGATAAAAAGACCTTTCATATGATTTCTCATTAATTTTATAATTCCCCATTAACCACTTCACTTTTTCTTCTCTTTAACTTCCTTTTTCTTTCTCTTTTCCCTATTCCTCCACTAAAATTGTTTCATATAAATACCATCCTAGCACTTCTCAAGCTTACCAAAAGAAGAGAAAAAGACATTTCTAAAATTTCCTCTAAATTTCCCATTTCCTTTCCTCCAAAAACTTATTTCGTTTGGTTCGCAACAATTCAATAAGTTCTGCGAGTGAAAAAAAAAATTATTTTCAAAATTAAGCCAGAAAAGAAAAATGCGAACAGTAAGTACCTTCACTGCTGCTTCTCCATCAACTTCACCGTCGGCGATCGTTCAGAGATCGCCGTGGCATTCACCGGCGCCGTACCTCTTCGCCGGCGTAGCAGCCATGCTAGTGTTAATAACTTTTGCTCTAGTAATCTTAGCTTGTTCTTACTGGAAACGCTCCGGCTATCCGAGAGAAAGCGGCGATACTGAATCCGGCGCCGTCGAGAAACCGGCCGGTGATGTTTCCAAGGCGTCGCCGGTTTTTGAGGAGAAAATTGTAGTGATAATGGCTGGAGATTTGAATCCGACTTTTTTAGCTACGCCTATTTCTAGCAGAGGTAATTCGTTTGGTGCTGGAGATAAAATTGAGAAGAAATTGGAAAAGGAAAATGGAGAATTAGGTGATGAGAAGCTGAATGATGAAGCTAATGAAGAATCCCAAAACGGCCATTGATGAAGCTAGAAAGCTTAAAAAGAAAAAAAAAACAGAGCATTTTCCTCCATTTTTTTTTGGGAATTCTCCCATTTTGGTTTAATTTTTCAATTTTGAGATCCGGGAAATTGTACTAAATTTTTGATTGAGATAACAAAGAGTTGGGAAAGTTTATTGGAATTGATACTACAATATGTTTATTTGTTCACGTTTTGATGAGTTATATCATCGAAAAACAATAAATCTAGGTACTAATACGCGTACATTCGATCCTCCTATCCCGCAATAGACAGGAGCTTTTGAGGCAATAAGATAATATTGTTGTTGTTGTGTATATAAAATTGAACTAGTATACAAACGTGTTCTATGATATAATACACATAGAACATCATAAAAGGATTCAAGAATATCATGCAAGACATTGTATCTATTTATTTAGTTTTATATAAGTTTAAATATGCAAATATGTTTTTTGACATAATACACGTAGAACATCATAAAAGGATTCAAAAATATCATGTAAGATATTGTATCTATTTATTTAACTTTATATAAGTTTAAATATCAGCTTATATGAATACCAGCTAAAGCCAAGTTGAAGTCATTCGCAACTTTATTATATCGTCCTTAATAGTAGAAAAATAACTAGTTTCAATAATCAATAGGTGTAAACTAGTAAATGATCTAGTGATTTTTTTAAATAAGTAAAAAAAATTAATATCTATTTTCAATGTAGTGAATAGAAAAGTAGAATCTACCGTATCGATATTGAGAATGGACTATTTGATGAAGGGGTTTGTTGATTGTAATTTATATCATGTATCGATGATATCTCATTTGTAGTGTAATTTATAAGTCGAGTATGATAAGTTATGATAGTCAAACATGGTCTATAAGCCGTATTTTTTGTGCACTTATAAGTCGTACCTATCAAATTTGATATATGAATCATGCTTGTCAATTTATAAGTTGTATATTTAAGTATAATTTATAAGTTATATTGGTCTAATACGATTTATAAATAGTGCGAAGCAAATGCGATTTTTAAAGTCATGCTAGTCAAATATGATAAGTTGTGTTAGAGAAATATAATTTATAAGTCACACTTGTGAAATGAAATTTACGATTACATTCTTGACTGCAATTACAAAGTATGACTATCGAACACGATTTATAGCTTCATCTCGTAACTTGATTTATTATCTCTAGTGTTTTAATGGTCATCGTGAATACTAATTAAGCTACGGACAAATAACTGAACTTGTTTTCTAGTTGAATTATGATTATTTTGTATAATCTTATCATGCTATGTCACATTCGATTCTATTTCAAATTTATTAGATTTGAACCCTCATATTATATTATACAAATTTCAAATGTCTATTTCAACTATGACGAATAAATTTTAGCTATGATGAATAAATTTTTGATAATTTTTACTTTATAAATTCTTTTTGAGATTATATTAAACACATATTTTATTTGTTAAATTTATGAATTTAGGATAATATTTAATTAATTAAAATTTATACATATTAAGTAAATTTCTAAAAATAATAAATACATAATTTTAACCAAAATATTGGATTTTGTCAAATTCACATTGAAAGGTACTCTGATAAATTTACCATTTTCTAGAAGACAAAAGCAACATATTTTTCTTCAATTTGCAGAACCCGCATCCCCAATTTTCCTCCGGCGAAGTTGAAACTCCGACGCCGGCGAACCTCCGTTGACTCTGTTTCGACGGTTAAGATGAACCAGAGCCAAGGTCAGCAAACAAATGAAGGAAGACACGAGGATGACGCTGCTCTAGCCGATTTCCTTGCTTCCTTAATGGACTATACTCCCACTGTAAGCTAATTTTCCCCCTTTTTCTCCTTGAAAAGATCAATTTTATGTGCTGTTCATGACGGTTAAAGCTTTTGATCAGATTCCTGATGAATTGGTGGAGCATTACTTGGGTAAAAGTGGATTTCAATGTCCTGACGTTCGATTGTATGTACCCTATTCCCATTCTCGTTTTGATGTTTCTGCAATTCAGCCTGCTTAGATTAGTTATGGAAAAATTGTTTGGATTGTTCAAGAGGAAGAGAATTAAACTATTATTGTATGATTTTCTTAGGTTTTTCCCCTTCTTTTATACTGACAATCCTTCTTCAGCTAATCCACATTCTTCGAAACTGAGATTCTCCCCTTAAATGCTAGGCTTAGTTCACTTGGTGTAGGGCTCGAACTTATGAAGCCTCAAATCTCTCAACCTTTATCTAAGTGAGCTAAGCTCCTGGGGTCAAAGGGAGATATTAGTATATTACTGCAGAAAACGAATAAATTGAGCAATGGTGTCCATATTACACTGTGTAATCCAGCTTGGAAAGAAGTGCTTCTGAGATATTTCCTTCAATGAAGTACTAGAAAATTTAAGCTAAATTATGTGCTAGTTTTGTTTAGACTTCTAGGAATATAAACAAAGTCTACATGATCAAGGAAAACCGATAGCTTTAAGTGTCCGATGAGGTAGTAATTTTTTTTTTTTGAATCATATCAATAACACTCTGTGCATCGAATAGAATCTTCACATCCTTTCAACCATTCCTGACTGCACGTTCAAGAGCCATTCTTTTAGCAAGCAGTTCGACAGTCATACCTTTCCCACAAACTGGATTGGGGAACCATGAGCATGAATCAGTTCCCCAAGATTATCCAAAGCTGCAACACCAATACTTGCCCGTTTAGCATCCATCTGCAAACCTGCATCAGTGAACAATGATATACCATCTTGGTGGGTTGTTAGTGGAGCCTCAAGGCAATACCCATTTTAAAAACAATTAGATGTCTAAGTAGCTGAATATCTTTATTATATTCATAAAAACTAAACAGCGACTAAGTGACAATATTCTCTGCTTTAAATCTTATTTTTGTTTTGATCTTTTTTTATTTTTTCTGCTTTTGCAGTAAATACAAGTAAAATTAATGCATGTGAATTGGGTTGGTATTTGCTTTTTTAGTGGTTGTGAAGTTCAGTATTGTGGCATTTGATGTTTCTTTTGACAGTGATGGCTGGTTTATCTTAAGTTATCAGTTTTTCAACACTCTATTGTTATATTGAGTTTCTCCTTTGGATTTGCAGAATAAGGTTGGTGGCAGTTGCTACACAGAAGTTTATTGCAGATGTTGCCACTGATGCTCTCCAGTATGTTTATTAATCCTATATCTTTCTTGTATTTTGTTCCCCCTTCATCCTATGTTAAGTATGCTGCTAATTCTTCAGCATCTTCATTGATTGTCCCTTACTCTCAAGTCTTCAATGCGTTGTTTTGTTGTGCCTGTCTAAGTGTTTGCCATTCTATGGTACTTCCAATTGTAAGTGTCCAAGTTGCCTCCCTCCCCCCAACCCTTTAAAAAAAATAAAATAAAATATCTTTTTGGTTCTTCTCTAATGAATTAGAAACATTAAGTTGGTAATTTTAGAATTCAAGTCTGTTGTATTTTCAAAGACTGCCGATCTAAACTAGACAACAGTGCCAAAAATACAACTCCTGAAATTTTCTTTATTTAGTGCAATAATACTACTACCTCAGGAGATTATTGTGTCTGTGACAACCCCAAACTTTAGAAAAGAGATGAAGAAACAGAAAAATACAATATAAAGGCACTAAGATACGACTTTAGAAAATATGATTAAAAATAACAAAGCATCCAACTTTCTCGGAACTTCCTTTTCCTTGTGTTTCTAATGGATTGTAGTAGACATTCTCAACTGTGACAAATCAGTAGTCTTTTGTTTCGTTATAGACTCAAGATTTCGCTAATGCCTCACTTTACTCTCTATTTTACCTTAAATAGTTGAAATGAAAGTAAAACTCATGAAATTTAAAAATGAATCATGGATTAAGTTAGGCTTGGATGTGAGTCTTTTGAGAATAGCGTATGGCCTTGTCATTGGAAGAAAGAAAATAAGGGTTTGAGAATGGTCTCTTATTTACCCTCCATGTTTCCAAAGAAGTGGATATTTATGAAGAGGAGTTGATGGTGAGACAACATAATGACAGTGATTGAAGGCAGGAAGGTCAATGAAAGTTGAGGATATATCAGGAGCAAGGGGTATCCCCATTGATATTCTGTGTAGAGACTAGAAGTATGGTTGAGACGACAAGATGACAGTGGTTGAAGGAAGGAAAGTTGATGAGTTGAGGGTAGATAAGGATAAAGGATACCCTCATTTTTTGTGTTGAGACAACAGATAGAGTTGAATTTTGAGAATTTCACATTTTCCCAGTTTGTGTTTCTTCGAAACCTAGTTTCTATTAGATAAACTTTCTTATTTTTCACGGTAATGCAGACATTGCAAGGCAAGGCAGTCAACTATCGTCAAGGATAAAAGAGATAAGCAGCAAAAGGTGCTTCCCGTATTTCTGTTTTCATTTTCTTATGTTTATTGGTTCTAACTCTGTTTTAGCAGGACAAACGCCTTACCTTGACAATGGATGATCTTTCAAAATCTCTACGAGAGGTAATCATTATTTGTTGACCTATCAAAAAAAGAAAAATTTATTCATCATTGTAATTTCATCTTATTTATTCTGTAAGCAGTCTCCTGTATAATGCTTTTTGATTAAAAGTTCTTTGTTGAAGTGGTATACTTGTTTTTTTTTTTTTTCTAAACGAGTTTCCCTAGTTAAATAGTTGGTGTACAGTTTGACCAGATGATCAAGAAATAAGGATAAAGCCCTGTACATGAGCATAAGCGTTTTTAGCAGAATCTGCTGGTTGGCCATGGCTTTGTTGTATTTTCCTATGTGAACTTGCAAAGTGATTCACATTGTAGCACCCAAGGGTGTGGCCTAGTGGTCAATGATGTGGGAGAACCAATAAGGTCTCAGTTTTATATTCCCGCTGAGGCAAGAAAAAACTAGGTGATTTTTCTCATCTATTTAAGCCCTGTTCGGTATAATTACCTAGTACCTGTGCTGATGGGTGGGAGCAAGTACATTTAGAATAGTTGAAATGCATGCAAGTGGATTCGGACACTACTGACATAAAAAAAGTGATTATTTTGTTTGGGGCAATGGTAAAGTGTATAGGTCATGGGTTTGAGCCGTGGAAGCAACCACTAATGCTTACATTAAGTTAGATAGTCGTCTACATCACACACCCCTAGAGTTGTGGCTCTTATCTGGACCCTGTTAATGTGGGATGTTTTGTGCACCCGAGCTGCCTTTTGTTGACATAAAGTTCTTGGTCTATAGATCTTTGTTTAAATTTTAATCTTTGTTTTTTCAAAATATTTTTGATAAGGTAAAGATTTTATTGATGCAATCGGGCATAATACCATTGGGTGTATAAAAAGTAACCTCACATCTAAAAATGCGATTCTCTACAATGAACTACTAAATTATCTTTTACCAACTGGGACTGGACCTTATGGATGCTCCAAAATTATTTAGAAGCAAAATACATGCTCTCATGTGTAGTAAGGTGTTCTCCATCCCTTTAGAACCTCTTCTGTTTATTCCTCTCCAAAAGTTGCCCTTGTGATGTGAATATGTTTATTTCTTCAGTACTATTCTTTGCATATCTTCAGCATTCCAGCTTTGCTTACTCTAGTTCCCCTGTAACCTTTAATTTGCATTGCAGTATGGTGTAAACGTCAAACATCAAGACTACTTCGCTGATAGCCCATCTGCTGGATTAGATCCTGCTTCAAGAGAGGAATGATGTAATGCCTGCAAACAGATCTCTCTGATCAAATTCATCTGATGTTTGTGAGGTCATTTTGCCTTGTCATCTTGATTTCTCAGAAGCTATATAGGTCTTGGAGGATACAACTCTTGACAATTATGTATCTATATATATCTGATCCACTTACCAAATGTTAGCTGTAGTTGCCATCATTAATAGATTGCTTGTTTTGAGACTCCTGTCGTAGCAACGGGGGTGATGTCGACAACTGGTTCAGATGTTTAAATTTGCTTTGAACTGGTTCATGAATGTACTTTATAATGATCAAGTGCGTGGACGTGCAGCCATCCATGAGATGTTTTTTATTTGCAATTTGGAAGTAGCCGCTAAATAAGTTTTAGTTTACAAGGAGGGATGACTGCCTTACCATTAGTTGAAATTCAATCTGAAGGTGTTTCAGCTTGTATTTCTACCAATGTAATTTCCATTACTGATGGACGTATCTTATTTGCCAACCTATTCAATTTCTACACCTATTCCTTCTAGTCGAGCCTCTTTGTCTGTCATTATAATTCTTATAATTGCCATTTCACCTAAAATTTGCAACACTCATTGATAACTAGAATGGACATATAGTCTAGGTCGACTGATTCGTTTTAAATGTGAAGTGTAGATAATTTGTTTTAAATTTAAAGTGTTCATATACGAAATTTAGTATCCAATTAAAGCTGGTGAATATGCTGGCCTATCCAATGAAACAACCATTGATTTTTTTGAAGGGAAGTCTTGTAGTACCTGATAAAGTTGCTGTCATGTGACCAGTAGATTACGAGTTCACGCCTTGAAAACACTTTTTGGACTCTGCGAGAACTTTAGTGCATTGAGTTTGCTCTTTTTCATTTAGATAAAATTTTGTCCAAAGTGTGTACAAAATAAGGAGAATAATATGAATTGATTTGAGACAATGATATAAGTTGAGCTTACATACTTCAAAGGTCAAAATGAAGATCATTCACCAAACATAAGCTATCAATATTATCCATCATAAGTGAACAAAATGCAATATTCACACTATGAACAAAATAGAAATTGGGAGTTAATATATACCCCTTTTTGGAAATTTCTTAAGGATCTAAAGCAATTGGAAGTCTGCAAAAGATGACGATAAAATCGATTCGAAAAGTCATGCTTACAAAAGTCAAATTGTCTAAAGACTATCTATGAAGCCTTCACTTTATCATGAGCAAGCATCAAGCTTGCAATTTGCACCACAGTTAAAAGAAGAGATTTAACTTTCCCCTTTTCATATCGCGGCGCTAGTCTACCATGAACACAACCACTAGGTGAGTGATTGATAGTTTTCAAGCGAATCAAGATACGCTCCAGTCTTTCTGGCGGATCCTTTATTGTTCCTACAACATGCAAAGAATCATCAGTAAGAAATGGTCCAATCTAGTTACTGGAGCAACGGGAAGTATGGATTGCACCATCGTATTGGGGGGAGAGCCATTGAATTGAGTCAATCTCTACTAGGGAGGAACGGGGAGGAGGAGAACGGGGAAAGAGCTCTCGATCCTTTTTCCAGGAGAAAGCCAGTACAACTGCTGTTCCAGCACCTAATTCTAGTTAAGATATCTTCTAGGAAGACTAATAGACCATATGAATCGGGGAAGTGGAAGTTCAGTTGAAGTACTCACCTAATTGTCGTAGAAGCGGGAACGTCGTCTTCGGGAACTGCACCACAGGGAAAGCGTGAGAAAAACAAAAATTGTGAATCAGATTGAACATTAACAGAAGAAACACTATTGACCGTGCAAATCGGCTAAAGCAGTCTCCGTTCATATGGTGCCATTTCTATGCTTCTGCTATACTATTCATCAATTGGGCCAGCCTTTACAACAACAACAACATGTACCCAGTGTAATCCTACAATTGGGGTCAGAGGGAGGTGGTGTGTATGCGGCCTTAGCCCTACCTTCACAAAGTAGAGAAACTATTTCCAATAGACCCCTGGCTTAATAAAATCAACTATGAAAGGACAATACAGTAGTGATGCAGTTATGCTGAACATAATGGAGAAGAGAAACAGTAGCAACAACACATGTAACATTCTAACAAACATTATGGATAGAGGAGACTAGATGACACTTGACTACCTATTAACTTTCTAAACTAATCCTCGACTTCTGTAATTCCCACAAAGAGGTTAAGCATTAGCAAACAAGTTAAGTGCTAATATTTGGGCCATAACAAATGACGGTCAGTCAAATGTTTCTGTTGAACATGATTTATGAGGCAGAAGGAGGTTAGAACTTGACTGAAAAACACAGAAAAGTTTATAAGAATCATAGAAAGAATATCTAACGCATCAAAATGTGTGAATAATCTGCTCAGAAAACATATCAAGTGGGCTGCAGTTAGTTTGATCCTCTCTTTACACGAAGCAATAAAATGGGCCTGGGAAGGCCACAACTACAGAAGGGAATAGGACCCATTAATCTAGTGCATGCCGCAACAAAGCTTGATTTGAGGTGGCAGTCCAATAAGAGAACAGAGATATACAATAATGGATTCTAAAATTTCACAGTGGCTAAAGCATCCTCAAATCGAGACAACCTTAAAAAAAATGAAGTGCATATGAAAATAAAGGCCAATTATCTAGAAGTTACTGACCTGCGACTATCACCTCTTCTCCTTGAGAGGCCAGCAACCCTTACAAAATCATCTTCAGTCTCATCAATCCCATAGTCTACATATTCTACAGATGTCACAGAACTCTCGTCAGAGTTTGAAGCATCATAACCCAAATGGCGGTTTCCTCTTCTTGCATTACTAACTCTAGATCTTCTTCTGTTTCTAGACGTCCTAAAGTTATTAAATACCTGATACAAGATACATGACGTCCACCAATTCCCTTCTGCTGAATGGAAATTGTCAAATTCATCATCAGAATTATCGTTTCCATATTCAATCACATAATCACCTAAAACAACTCCTCGGGGAACTTCCGCATGTATAGTACTCAAGACATCTATTATTTCGGAGGACTGCTGAAAATTATCCCAATCAATCTGTCGAGCAGGATCTATTTTTGAGGGGCGTGAATGAGGGTGGTCAAGTTTAGCATGTTTCTGAAGTTCCACATAGGTACCTTTAAATCTACATTTATCCTCTTCACAACAGCGTTCCTTGACATCAAGATGTATGCGAGCCTTCTCAATAACAACCCATCCAGTAACTTCCCCCCTACACAAGGGGCAGGCAGGCCAACTGTTGGCCTCCGATTTTATCACATCTTCTCTCTCATCGGATGTTGAAAGTGATTGTGAACCAGCTACAACCCGATGTGCTTGTTTGAAGCGTTCTAGACAGTTGGAATGCAAATGATCTGTGTCACACAAAAAAGGCCTGCAACCCTTGTCATAAGATGAGCACTGGAGGAGAACGCCATTGTGAGGGAAGTCCAAGCAAATGGGACAAAACACATCATCCCAATTGGTATACAGCTCCACCTCCTCCATAGAAAACTTTGTCATAACTCCTTTCAGTCTGAAGTTTCAATGATGGGAGAGAGTAAAGACCAAGTTTCCGTCAGCATGCAGCATCTCCCTTCCTCTGATAAGGATAAAATAATATCAAGCTAACAAAATATGAACTTTTGCAAACAAAAGCAGCAGTATAATCTGAGTAAGCAAACATTTCACCAAAACAAGCCTGAACTCATGGGGACAACAGCTAGATATAAGAGAGAATATCTACGAGCCGTTAAGCTAAAAGCAAAAAAGAATGAGTAAGCAAACATTTCACCAAAACAAGCCTGAACTCATGGGGGCAACAGCTAGATATAAGAGAGAATATCTACGAGCCGTTAAGCTAAAAGCAAAAAAGAATGAGTAAGCAAACATTTCACCAAAACAAGCCTGAACTCATGGGGGCAACAGCTAGATATAAGAGAAAATATCTACGAGCCGTTAAGCTAAAAGCAAAAAAGAATGATAACAACTAAAAGACGAGTAAGCTAATCAATGAAGGCTATTAAACTCTGGAGGCAAACAATTGATTGATCATCAATTGCAACATATCCCAAAAGAGAATTCGAATATAATTGAGTAAAAGGTAAAAAGATCCTTCTATGACTTCTCTATACTAAAATGCCATCTCCTCAATACAATGTCCCATTTCACCTCATAATACTAGCTATCAATTTATCTTTTAAACTTACAAGCAACCAAAATAATGATATGGAAAAATATCAATAAGAAGATGCATAGATTGATTCTTTAAAAGAAGACTCGAATATTAAAAAATAATTTGTACATCAAAAGATCAAATGATCAATTATTGAACTCAAATGCAGACAAACTAGATACATGTACTCATTTTTCAGGAGAATGACATGACTTATAGGCAGCAAGAGGGGCTATCGTCACAATTGAAATCGATGCGTGAATTTATCACATGAGCAAGTGCGCATTGGAAGATTTAGAGCGCCTCTTGTTGCATTGCCAGACTGTTAGTTGTGGTAAACTTTTTTGAACATGTTCCCCACAGGCATTTGATGATCCAGCTATAGTCAAGGATGTGATACTCAATTGGTCCTTCAAGCGCAGAAAAGGAAGCAGAGCTTGTGATATTTCCCCTTGGGCTCTTACAGTTCGGAGAAAAGGTGGTTGGAGAGGAAGGACTTCTTGGGCCATGGAAGTAAACCTAGAAAACTAGTGCTCCATGTAAAGTGGCATGTTTTCCCTGGTTGGTCGCCCAAGAGCAAGCTTAAAACATGACATTCGATGCTCAAACTAATTTCTAAGTCGAGAAAAGCCATAGAGTATTAATCATCTTTTTTTAGCATTGTCATTTCAGGAATCAACTATGGTAGCTGCTTCTTACTATGGTGGAACTTAAATGGAGCACGTCAGGACATATAAGTGAGCTTCTGAATCATTGGAAAATCAAAGGAGAATTCCAAATATGGCGGCAAACTATCTCTTCCTTTTCAACTCACAACACGAATAAAAAGAAATACAACTTCTTGTCCTAAACTACCAAACATGAAAGTCGAATATCTTATGAAGTTATTGCTATTGTCGTTTCTACGCTGAATCGCATAACAATTGTCAATTGCAAAACTCTTTTCATTTCTGTTTGCCTATAGCAACCACAATCCCAAATTATTGACTAGTAATACATCAAACATTTCAAATACTCACCCCAAACTCAATTTACTGAAAACTTGTAATTACCCACGTAAACTTCATGACACTCCATAGTCTCTCTTATCTTTTTTATTTTACAAGCTTGCGCAAACCTCAACTAATTCTATGGGCACCTGCTACCTCCCAATGACACATTTACTGGTAACTCAGCTTGGACACATGGAAAGAAATCACATGGTGCTCTTGCCTCTTCTAGGAATTAACCCTAATTTCCTCTCTATCTTTCAATTTCTACAACAACATACCACGTGTAATCCCACAAGTGGTGTCTAGCTCCCTACTTTGGGAGGTAGACATGTTGTTTCCAATATACCCTCGACTCAAAGGAAAAATATATCAAAACAGATTGAAAAAGAAAGAACAAAGTGAAGGCATCATGATAAAATAATGTAGAAAGTGTTACAAAGCAGCAGCAACAACTACAACATACCAATCCCACAAGTTGGGTCTAGGGAGGGCAAACTTACCACTACCTCAAAAGAAAGAAACACTAACCATACCAAAATAGTGCAATAATCAAATTACATGACTCAATTTTCAATTTCTAGCTTCCTATTTTCTCTTCTTACCTATCAAAATTAATAACTTCAATATAAGAAGTATCCATTTCTTAGTGCATCATTTCACCAATTCACAAAGCAACAACAAAAAAAAAAGCCACCAAAAAGAAAAATCATCAAAACCAGGAAAAGGGTATATGCCCCAAACACCAAAACCCCATCATGAAGTGCTGTAAACAGATAAATATAAGCATCAATGAATCTTTAAAGACACCCATTAACATAGAAACCTAAAAAAATCAATTTTGACCAAAAAAGATTCCATTTTTATGAAAAAAAGTCAACCCATTACAGAAAATGAAAACAGCTGATGGATCATTGAAACTAATCTAAAATACCCACAGAGAAAAAAACAATCTTTTTAAGGGAACAGATCAAACCTGAATAAATTAGTAAGAAATCAAGAATACCCAGAAGAAGATTGAATGGGAAAGAGCATAAAAATATAGAATAATGTATTTATATGTTGAAAAGAAGAAAAAGAAAAGTGAAATGGAAAAGTGAAGTAAATTAAATTAAGTGTTTCTATTTCTTTTAATTTTTGGATGGTTAGGTAAATATCTCATTCAAATTTATTTATTTATTTTAATTTAATTTTATTATTTTATATTTTATCATTTAAAATTATTCTCTCATGTGATACTTGAGTCATGGACCTTATATAAACATTCTCTTATAAAATTATATTGGATAATTATAAAATCTATCTAGATTTTATCTTGTTGTTCACTTAGTCGTTAATTAATTAAAAAATAAAAGTAGTAATGAGACATTGGTACAGAGTTGCCCTGCTCGCCAGTTTCTACCTGAACAAAAGAGATGAGCTTATTGCGAAAGGTTGTTTTACTAAGTAAGATAAGACAAAAAGCAAGGACGTAACAGTTCTATATATACTCACACATATACATATATCTATAAATATGACATATTCTTTTTTTTTTTAGTTTAAGCGATCATGAATGATTATTTAAAATTAATGTTTTTAATGTATATTTCTTTTCACGCTTCCATTTTATTTTTGTCTTGGAAGGATACTAGATTAATATAATTAATTAATAAAATTGTATATTGTCAAGAAGAGCTAAAAATTTGGGCTACCATGTTAATTAGTTAGAGATATTTGAGCAAAGTCAAAACTTGTTTAGGGTTATTCCACAATATTAAATATTGTCAATTTTTTGTTGGGTAATTCATATATAGATAAAGATAATTTCTTTGTGTTTTCCCACTAATTAAGTGTGAATTAGAGTCATAATCTAAGACTAATTGAAATTTTGAGGATAATAAGAAATTCAAAGTCCTTTTCTAGTTGCTATAAAGTAGGGTTGTTATAGAAGAGATGGTCAACAATATAGGGTAAAGATAGAGGGTGTAGGTGAAAGGTAAATATTAATTCCCATATAATAAGAATTAGTTTTTATCATGCTTAGTATGGACTTTTATATATAAGAAATAACTATGTGATATCTAAGCTAATTAATTCGAATAATTCAAATCTGTGCTACATATGACACGTTTGAGGGAAAATTTCCTTAGTTCAGTTTTGAAACCTATAATTGAGGAGAAAGAAGAGCTATGATTAACAATTTTGATTAAATAATTTTTACTAATCAGAACATAATCAAGTATATTGGATATTCTTATCTCACTCTCGAGACTTTTGATATCAATCTTACAAGTTTGCTCATCAGAAAACTTTTTAAAGATTGTACATTCAGCAACAATATACTCACTGAAATCCAACAAATGAGGTGTGGGAAGGGTAAAATGTATGGAGACCTTATCACTACCTCATAAAGATAGAGAGGTTGTTATCGAAAGACTCTCATCTCAAAAACATCATCTCCCAAAGTAGAAAATACTAGATATGAAATAATGACTAAAGCAGACAACAAATGATAATTTATAATGATAATAAAAGTAGCAAAATAAATGACGGTCAATTACAATACAAAATATAATGACACGACTATCCCTACTAACCTACTATATCACAAGGCAAGACATCATCCTACCCCTACTAGTCGTCTAACCTTTTACCTAATATACGACCTCCACTCTTTTCTATCTGAGGTCATGTCCTCGATGATACAAAGTCTATCTAATCACCTTCCCCAACCCTTTTTTGGCTTACATCTACCCCTCCACGTAACCTTAAATCCAACCTCTCGCACCTATTTCTTCGCTACACGTGTCCAAATCATCATAATCTCGCTTCACTCATTTTGTCTGCCACAAAGGTCATTCCTACCTTACCCCGAATGATCTCATTCTAATCTTATCCCCTTGTATGTCCACACATTCATCTCAACATCCTTATCTCAACGTATATCAACGGTAAATTAAAGTGCTTGAGAGAATCAAGTTGAACAAATTCAACAAAATAGACTCATGTGCCTTTTAGAACCAAAGAGCATTCACTTTGTTGCATATGATTAGCCAACCTTGAAGCAGCAAGAGGATTAAACGTTCCCCACGCTAGGACTCCTCGTAGTACAAACACGATGTGAAAAGTACTTTTGACATATATTGGCATAGAAAAAAAGTATATGACGAACCTACAAGTCACTTCCAAGCAATCTATATGACAATACAAACCAGAAAGTTTAACTATGAGGGGAAGTAGAAAAGTTGGAATAACAGAAATACCCAACGATCTCCAAGAATATTACAACGTTGATATTACTATCGAAAGGGACTAATATGGTACATTATTAGGGAGGTTACGAATGACATTGCTTTTCATGCCGATCTTACTGCGCATAATCTCCACCCCAGACTTATTCATGGCCCTCAACACCTTCAACTTAACCATTTGCTCTCTGGACTGCACAGTTGCCAGACCCATGCTTCGGTACCTGGAAGGGAAAAGGTTGTTTGCTCAAATAATGGTTTGAGATGAAGGTGATGAAATGGATGCTTTTGAACAAGTCCAACACATACCTTGCGGCTAAAGAAGCACTTATAGCCACATCATTGGCCCGTGTGGGCCTCGGTTTCTGTCGGTAGTATCGCAAAAACTCTCTTGATCCAAGAGTCCTAACAGCTCTTCCATCATCAGTTCTTCTTGTTATTATGAGCTCAGCTCCACCACTTCCAAGTTCCACACTGTTGCCCGTGTCATCCGATGAAATGAGCTGTTTCCCAGTTTCATCCATAAAGCTACAATCGAAGAGAAGTCTCAGAAGCAATAACAAAAGGTACAACTACAGAGCTTAAAATACAGATCCTACCCTAGTGCTTACTTCACTCATCCTACCTAACTACATCGAAAGCAATCATATTAGAAACTATACCTGCTGCTATAGTCATAAAACTCTTCTAGTTCAGCTTCTTCTTCCTCGTCGCCATCACCATAATGCACTCTGCAATGATTCTTTGCTTCCATATGCTTCCGAACTGCTTCTAAACTGCTGAAAGGTAGGCATCTGTAGTTGCAATACAAGCACAATAAATCCCTTCTAACCTGTACAGAGAAAGGAAAAGACCGTGAACACAGAAAATGGTTTAGAAAAGCAGGAAAAAAAAGACTCAAGAGGAAGCACATATTCTACCTTGAGACCAAGGTAAGTCAGGAACCCTTTAGGATCCTTCAGATACTCGACATCAGGAATGAAGAATCCATGCTTCTTGTGCATGTGAACCATGCAGCTCTCAATGGTCTTGTGTTCTTTATCACACATGAAACAACACGATGGGTCTAAGTTTCCACCACATTCATCACCACTATCTTCGTCCATATTGCAATTAGATGTATGCTCATTCATCTTTAAGTCTGTTAAAGAATCAGTGGCTTCACCAATCATCTCTTCATCTGGATCAACCTCCTCCCATTCACTTTCATCACTCTCCTCAACATCTTCTTTTGCCTTCCGGGGAGTTTCATTTCGAGGGTGGCGCAGAAGCGGCTTGATTGTAACACTATTCTCATCATGATGACCTGGTTGTTGAGCAGCCCGCGCTAGGTGACTTTTAGATTTAAGATGCTGAGCATGAGCCTTGGAGCTTCTATACTCTTTGTCACACAGACCACAGGCATATAGCAATGGAGTTTCATTTAACTTTTCCTTCTCTTCTGCAAGTGCGGACTGTCTGGCTAGAAAAATAGCCTCTCTCACTCCAGGAACTCCCGCGACCTGAAAAAACATGCATGAGAGCAAAAACATCAATTCTACACACTTACCCATGAAGCCACTCCATAACAAACCACACGAAAGAGACGTAGATACATATAATCATCAATCCTAAACTTTGATGAATGATACATGAACTAAAGTCCCTAGTTTGGTAGTATTCAGTAGAAAAATATCAATTGGACACAGGTTCCTTTGACAGGCTCATACTCTTAGCAGCCCATGAAAGTAATACGTAAAGTTACCAGAGATACAAAAAGGAAAAAGGATTCTTTTAAGCATCATAATAGTAGTATATTTTTTTAGTATAACCCACTTCTTCTGTTTAACTGGTGAAATTCACTCTCTGCTTGCTTTTTGATAAGTTTGAACCACATCCTTTCTTTGCTACAGAACAGGGCATATATGTCAGATATACCCCTTCTGGTAGGGATAAGACATCAATAATTCAATGAACAAGAAAATGACTGAAACAAGATCCGTGTCTAAAAACAAAACCAGCCAGAGTTGAAAAAGCATGTATAATAAAAGAATCAAATACTTCCCATTTTTTCTCTCACCAAGTATAAAGCATAACAATATGTCATTTCCCAAAAAATCAAACCAAAAATTTATAAAAGAAAAGGAGGAAGGAGACAGGTTTGTAAGACACAAGAATAATTGCCAATCTCTCCCGTCCATTCCCCACCCCCCACTTTTGATAAGCAAGAAATCCTCTAAGGCCAGATGTGCCTAGTTCAAAACTTGAGGGACAATGAGTCAGACAGTGTCTAAACTTTTCACTTTAATACCAGGTGTTTTCTTCCTAACCCACATATCATGCTCCACAAGCTTCTACCACTTACCATAATAATTCCCTACCCAGTAATCAACCTACAGCTACATAAGTCATCACCATACTGAACTTCGCAATATCAACTTAAAATTGAGTAAGCTCCTCACCCCACAACAAATTCCGGTCCTTCTTACCCTTTACTCTAGCATCTAAATCCACTCCTATTACTAATCTTCTGCACTTACTTCACATCGCTCGGTATGTTGTTGTTGTTGCTGCACTTACTTCACAAAATAGAGTTCTACTAGAAGAGCAACTCACTACAGAAAAAATTGAATTGGAATCATCAAAGCAATAGCATCCTCTGCACTCACAAAATATCCTCTTAGCAAATGCCAATGTTTTCACGACTCATACGCTCTCATGATCTTCATATTCCTGATGTTCATCTCTCCAAGCTGATAATGCTCCAGCTGTGGACTTAGAGAATCTCTCTGTGTGACATCAAGTGTAATAATTAGTCCTCTAGATTCTTAGCTCATGATGACAACTTCAAACCTTCATCCTTCAAGGGAAGGATGCAGCTTTTCCCAGCAGTGGAAAAAAAGAGCCACTTCTTTTTTTTCCAGCTATCTACACTTCAGTGGATAAAGTCCTATTTTAATGGGATATCACAAGCATCATATTGATTTGTCGAGGTTGAGGTGCATCCAAACTTTCCAGACATTAGTGTTTTAGAAAGGAGGCACATAACGAAAAGGTTAGAAAGTATGGGTTTTGATCCACAACCTTTCTTTTTTATGTACAGGCCAGCTCACGCTCACCTCCATATGGCATCTAGCACCTCACACCTACAACATGTACCACAGACGGGAAGAACTCACCTACTGCTTTATCTCTATTGGAATTATTTGAACCTCCTGAGACCTCATGGCGCTCAACACTATTAATTTTGCTCACTGAATTCAGAAAAAATTGAATTTGTTTTACACAAATATAAGGTTTGAGACAAAACTACTGTGGCACGCGCACCACCATATGATATCTAACACCTCACACCTACAACATGTACCACAGACGGGAAGAACTCACCTAGTACATTGTCTCTAGTGGGATTATTCGAACCTCCTGAGACCTCATGGCGCTCAACACAATTAATTTTGCTTACTGAGTTCAGAAAAGATTGAATGTTTTTTTAACACAAATACAAGCTTTGAGACAAAACTACTACGCTATACCAAACCGAACCTGTAACAAACAATCTAGCGCCGCCTTAAGGGCTTCTATTTTAATCTACCTAATTACAGAGGTTCCAAACTACTCAATCCGAATTCTGAAACATACTCACCCAATCCAATACACAATAAATAGATACTCATACATTTAAATCATTCAAAGAAGCGATTTTACCCAAATTCAAAAGGGGTTTTCAGCAAATACCTTGCGTTTAAGATTGTACCGGTGCCATTCGGATTTGTAATGAAGCTTTTGCTCAGTATCATCAACAAATTCCTTGTCACAAGCGTTACAAGTTAAGACTGGCATTTCAAAATCTTCCTTCTGGTTCAAAAATGGCGAAATTTTGAAGGGCTTTTCGGGATGCTTCTCTTCTTATATACTTTTAATTTAACGCTGCGTGTAAGGGTTTGTATCACGAATTTAGACTAAATATCAAAACGTGCCCACATCTTATATTTATTCCAAAGTTTGCCCAAACATTTAGAATAACTCAACGTTTGACAGAGTATATAAGAATAATATTGAATAAAATGTATTATTGATGTAGCGATTTTTTTTTATGTATTATTTGATTTGATTAATTAAAAATAACATGTCTTATATTTCTACTTTTATTTATTTATTAAAAAAAAACCCCTACAAATATGTTGAAAAAAGTTTTGAGGAAAAATTATGCATCTAATCATGTTAATGCCTGCGTTAAAATTCTTTGCATTATTAACACATTTCGAGATCGTTTCATGAAGTGTATAAGAATAATAATAAATAGAGTGTATTAATAATATATGCATTAGTTATGCTTGCATCAATTACACGGAGAATATTTTTATGTATTGTTTGATTTGATGTATCAAAAATAACATGCATTGCATAAACATTTTTATTTAGTACTCTCTACATTTATGATGAAAATTATGTAAAAAAAAGTTTTGAGGGGCAATTCGATCTTTAACCATACTAATGTATGCATTAATCCTCTTGCATTTCTAGAAAATCATGGTTTCAACACAGAATAAAGTGATCGTTAGTATATTTTTTATGTATGAATAAAGAATATGAGTTTATCGAAAAATGTCATTTTTTTTTTTGGGATATGAGAAATTTTAAACAAGTAAAAGAAAGTTTTTTATTCATCTATATGCTACATTGTGCCTTCATTGGATTTTGTGTGTTAATGATGACATTTCTCTTAGTGTGAGGCACATTGAGATTTAATTCAACGTAGGCGTATAAATAAATTATTGTTGGTTAATTATAAATAAAACCTAATGCTTGTAGAATTGACAATCTTTTCTATAATATTTTTCATTAATTTGTACATGACTATCGTCTATCGAACGTAGATATATAATACTCGCAAAAAGAGAAAAAAAAAAGCAAATGTAACTAACAATTCCACTAAATATTAGGTCACAAATTCACAATGTACATTGTGAGATCAACATTTGAAATATGTATATTTCCTCCTTGCAAAAACGGAAAATCAAAGAGAACAACAGTTTAAGCAGAATCTAGTAAACTATCTTTTCGAGAATTCAAAAGCTATAAACTCAAAACTACAAGAGAGCACCCCAAAGAGTAGCAGCATTTTCGCCACACTTGGCGTGTACATGCTTGATTCTTTCTACAGATCTGCAAATTCCACTGCAGCTCCATTCGAACGTTGCTGCACAAACATTACCTGCATGAGCTTTCAATTCGCATTCTGCAACAATATAAGAAGTTGCAGACTACGCCATTAGTCCAGTATGAGTTTTTTAAGTTTCATAATCAGGCTATTCATTAGGCAGGTTACAAGTTGCTTACCAGGTGGAGTTTCACAACACATTCTACGTTCATCGATATGCTCAACTTCAAGACCGATTAACCATGCACCAAGTGAAACGTCTTCATTTGCATATTTATGCAGAATGGGCCTGAAATCACCATATTTGTTCACAATAGGAAGTCAAATTGAAACGGAGGGAGTACAAGACAAGTTTGTCGATTTACAAGATCATACAAGAACAATGTAGCTTACCTGTTATTGGCAATGTATTTCGCGAGGTCTCTTGAGATGGCATATATTTGTCCAGTAGCATGGCGGAAGTACTTATTTCCAACATCCCCGAATTTCCAGAACTCAGGTTCATGGTACTTAACATTCCTACAAAGAAATGAAAATTAACGAGTTTTGAGTTTTACGAACTGGGACTGTCTTGAAATTAAGTTACTTTCGATGAAGAACTGGCCCTGATTTCATGCATCCTATATACACCCTGGACTTCAACCGGTGCCTGGCTAATGTTGCAGCTAGAGTACCTACAACATCACGACAATAAGTGTAACTTCTATACATACAAAAAATAATCACTCGTACTTTATCAGGTCATTTAACGTGAATATAACATCATCATCTGGAGGATGGATACATATATATACCTAAATTAACGTGAACATCGTCATCAACCTTTACATAGAACTCTGCATCCCACTTTGCATCAGCAGTCGTGAAAAAATCTTTTGTTTTTTCAGATAACTCATGGTATCCTTCTACGTGATCCTGTAAAATGACAAAATACGAGATGACAATACAAGCATGAATCAACTATACGAAATGCAAATAGAATTGTAATATATGTGCTTACTAAACGAAGAATGTCTTTGTGCTGAGCTTCTTCAAGATCAACCGCGCGATCTAAAATGCTATTTGATATAGCACTGTATAAAAAAGACATAACAAACTTTTAGGCTAGAATATGCAGAAATTGTAGAATCTGACAGACACCCTACAGTATTTTTGAAGAGTTACGAGAGTACTAGAAGGCTAAACAGAACAACATATGCTGAATGATTTCAAAGTGAAAACGTTAGAATACAACATTGGCAAGAAAGATTCACCTGTGCCCTATCATGAAGCGGACGATGATCCCTTTTTCTTGCTCTAATAGGAGTAGTTTTTCACCTTATAAACACGTATCGTTGAATGATGAGGTAATCAGGCAACAGAAGACAATGCATAGTATAAATATGTTACCTTGAGGCATCCAAGTTTGTCTAATGGAATCGCGTCTCCTCCTCCCACTGAACGCGGTGTTTATTCCAATGACCATAAAAGGCTTCCTTCTCATCCAGATTCTTTCAGAATCCGTTCTGATCATGCTAGGAGCGTCTTCCATTTCCCTCGTACCAAGAAATGTCTGAGTTGAAGGCATTTCAACTCGGATCTTAGCAGTTGAACTATCTAATGATCTGACACACGAGAACAAGACTATGAAATACACAACAAATACACCTCAGTACCAAACAAGTTGATTTCAGAGCTTCTTCTTTGTCGTCTGAAATTATTAGTTTGGTTCAAATGTGAAACACCAAAGGAATGAAGCTCTAAACTTATTATTTACACACCAAACTCACCTAATAGTTTCATGGGCTTTGTTAAACTCTCCTAGCACATCCTCGTCCTAGTGAAAAGAACGAAAAGTCTCCTTTAATTTCTTGAACTTTGTTCTGGTTAAACTAAGATGAATAAAATGAAACATAGGGAGTACATTTGCATGTGTCCACTTGTATTAAATGACATATTACATCGAGGTGAGCTAGCCCTTCATGAATGGAATCTGATACATAAATCAGTTAATGAAAGGATTGGAAAAGCTCAAACCTGGATCTTTTTGGTTTCGTAGTCATAAGAACTCAATTTTTTCTCTTGATTGTACTGCCTTGGATGCTCGATCCATCCACCTAATTCAGTCGGAGCCCAAATTCTAATGGATACAAAGATTAAAACATAGAAAATGGTTCAATAGTTGAATAACAAATTGATATGAAAATGGACCTTGAGCCTAATTCAAAAGGTGAGGATCGCCCAAGTCCCCCCCAAACCACATAAAAGGACAAACGATCCACGCCTCGACCAATGTGTGGATTTGACACAAGTGTCTTAGTGGACAGAGTTACGTAGTACCTATTGTCAATGACAACAATCTCGTGAAAAAGCTATAAGAGAATGTATGCATCAAAATGTTTGAAAATGAACCCCCCAAACCACATAAAGGACAAATGATCCACGCCTCGACCAATGTCTAGATTTAACACAAGTGTCTTAGTGGAGAAAGTTACGTGGTACCTATTGTTGATGATAACAATCTCGTGAAAAAGCTACATTTCTAAGAGAATGTACGCATCAAAATGATTGAAAATTAACCACTCCCCAGAATTTTATCCAAATTAAATCGTGAGAAAAAGAATTATACCTCTTAGAGAAAAACATGCCAAGAGCAAAGCTGAATAAACATAAAATAAAAATACATGGAAGTGAAATTTTTCCTTTGCTTCGATTTTTCATAGTACTTTTTTTTGTTCTTTGTTTCAATTACCTCTACTCTGATCTATTTTTCTTCTAAATTTTTTTTTACTCCTAACTAAATTACTATTAGTAGCAACTGTACAGTTGATTATTGGAATGACAATTGGCCAAATATCATAAAATGTAAAACTAAAGCCAACCATTTGGCATCCTTTGGGTGTTTTTAATCGAAAATTGTGAATCTCGATTTTTTTTTAGAATTATAGGATAAAGTTAATTCTTCAAAAGATTTAAAGTAGACATATTGCTTAAACAAATACCGAAACTTGACCTTAGCTAATAGCAAGTAAACATGTCAATTTCAAATATACGCATCTATAATTGACTTGCCATACTATTTGGTACATGCTGCAAGCCTACATATGGTACAAGTTCGAAAAGAATGCATTTGGATGAATGTTCGGACATCGAGAAGGAAGGTCATTTTCAAAGATGAAAGGTCATGGGGAGATACAGTCTGTGATTGATGAATCTCCAATTGGAAAATTGTATCCAAGCTCCACAGTTAGTCTACTAGTTCTTTGGACTTTTAAAACTTAATGAACTGAAACATCTTAATAGGTAAAGAAAAGAAAAATCTATCGAGATTACATTAGTAGCAGTGAGCGAGAGCAGATTGAGTGATTGAAGAAAAATAAATGCGAGCGCGCGAGAGTGGATTGAGTGATTGAAGAAAAATAAATACATAAATGCAAAGCTTTATTCCTCTTCTTTTACGCAAGCTACTTCATTCAATTTCAAGTCAAAATAAGATTAAAAGAGTTAATTTTGTTAATTATTTGTTTAGAAATATCATTAATTAATGGTCCCAAAAGCTTTTGTCAGTTGGAACTTGCCACAACCATAAACATCTATCATTTATTTCAAACCACACATTTCAAAAATCTTTCTTTCTTTCTTAAAATTCGATGTCAAATCAAGCTAACTCATATAAAATGGGTCAAAAAGGGTATATGAATAACTAATAGCTAATCCCCACATAAAATAATATATTCACACATAATAAATTCATACATTACTAATATTTGCATATGTAACAACCTCTCTATTTCTATAAGATATTACTAGCAATAATGTCAATATACTACTAGCAATAATGTTTCGAAAATAGTCGATATATGTTTAAAATATAGGGGTCAGGCTGCATACGTTCGACCCCCTTATCCCACAATGGGCGAGAGCCTTTGAAACATTAGGTAATGTTGTTGTTTACTACTAGCAATAATATCAACGTGCATTTATCCTTCAGATTCAACTCGTGAAATTTCATTATGTTATTGTTGTACTAAAACTTAATCAACTACCAATCCACACTATGCGAGCATTTTTGACCCAAAGAAGTCATAAATAATAACGCGCTTGAATCAGTTACTAGTACTATCAACTAACACCAGCTGAACAAATTCAGTTAAGAATTCTAGAAAGTTCTAGAAACAAGGAGCCCATAAATTTGGTATTTGCAATTCGATACTTCCTTTTCGCAGTAACTCTACTCTACTTCACATATCGCCGGTAGTTTTGACTCCGGCGGTGATTCGCCGTCGCCGATCGGAACAATGAAGCTGCCGCCAGCGAATGGGTGCGCCGTCTGCGGCAATGTCACATCGAAACAATGCTCACGTTGCAAGATGGTTAAGTACTGGTATGCTCACTGTTCTACATTTTCGAATTAGCGATATATTAGTGAAATTGTACGCACAATTCAAGCTATACTTGATGATTGCTTGTTCTTATAGGGTTGATTTTAGTGAAATGTAAGTTAAAGAGGAAATGCCACAATATTAAGGTATAGCTGAATGGGACCCGAGGGAAAGTTAAAAGGGAAATTTGGTAAATTTGTTCAATTCTGTGAAGGATTATTGATATATGTCAGAATTTTGTTGCTGTTTCTTGTCATGATGCCTCTATTTTTGGTGTCCTGTGATGATATTTTCTTCTCTTGTAGCTTACAGCCTTTATAGAGGGAATATAGTGGAAAAGAATAAAGATACAGGATACTGAAGTCTTAGTTTGTAATGGTGTTATCGTTTTTAATTGGAGTGAAAGTTTTCATACAATTCAAGGTAAACTTGATGATTGTTTTTATAGTATTAATTTTAGCTATGTATGTGGAGTTATGTATGTTAAAGAGGAAATACCTCAAGTTTAAGGTATAAGTGAAACTATGTTAATATTACTCTACTCTGTTAGTCTTCTTGTTCTACTGATGAAGGTTTTGGGTTGGAGGAAAGGGGGGGGGGGGGGCAGAGAGAGAATTAAAAGGGAAATTTGAAAAAATTTGTTTAATTGTGTGAAATATGGAATAATAATAATTTGATGAACCATCTGATATGCTGTGATAGAGTATTCCACTTGGCGTGTAGGTCAGAATCTTGTAACCTGATCATCAGGTGGCCCGTGGCTCTTATCCTTCTGAAAAATGCTGATGTTCTTGTCATCATACCTCTATTTAGGTGTCTTGCGATAATTTTTCCTCGCTTGTAGTTTACGGGCTCTAAAAAGGGAAGAAATTGAGCAGGGAAAAAGAAGAGAATCTTAAAATTGAATAATAACCTTGTTTTGATATACATGAAATGGAATTCCTTCTATGTTTTTCATTTTCCTTGCTAAATTTACTTTATAATAGTGGTATATGGTTCATCAGGTACCTATTGCAGAATTTCATCTAGTATCAGCTCTGTTGGATCACTAAACTGGGTTGTATTAGTCCTATATTCTGCTGCTCTTATACTTCTGGTAATTAAGTGTTAAAATAGTAGTGACATTTTCCCCCTGATTTGGACCACTATACCCATCTTCTACATATTAATGTTATGTATGTAACTTATGTGGCGAAGAGTTCCATCAATGCCGCTCAATAGCACGGGATAACTTGTGGCATGAGTTGGAGGGGTATTTGAAGTTCAGAGGGGTAGAATATATGATAATGAGAAGAGACAGAGTACGCATATGCTGGGTGATGAGGGATTCAAAGCCCCAACACTGTGGTTTGTAGCCACATGCTCTAATGATTTCACGTGGAAATAATTGTCCAAATTTATAGACTGCTCTTAAATTGGCTAACCAGTGGAGTGGGTGGTGTCAGATGAGAGACATTTCTAGCCTCTAATTGGCTGGAAGATTACCGATTTTGTGAACCCCATCCTCCCTCTCTCTATATATATGCGCGTGCGTGCGTGAGCGCATGTGTGTACATGAAGGGGCCTCATTTGAAGCTTGGACACACCTTGCGTCAAAGTTTGAGCTGAAGTGTTGATTTGACAACATCGTTAAAGAGGGACCAACATTCAACTTAAAGGACTTGACTAAAGAGAAGCTATAAACTTTCTTTTGTGCATCTGTCCTTGTCAAATCATGTTGAGATTCATTAAGATCTTATATTCCAGATTTTTAGTGCTGAATAAACTGTTTTGAGTTTCTTTTTGTTTTGTATGTCTGCTTCTCTAGATCAGACGAGCTGAGTTTAAACTTCACTAGTACAGTTGTTTATATACATACCTCCGTACTTTTGTACAGACCTGCACTGTGCAAAAGTTGGCTGACTTTTTCAGTAATATAACTTCTAATTACCTTCCATGAGAAAACGTTGTGGTTGATACACATACATCTTTCTCTCACACCAAGTATTCTTGCCAATTACTCCACTTTACTTACAGGGTCTTGCTTTATTGTTATTCAGCTTTCCTTCCACTTTTCTGTCCGTTACCTCTTTCTTCTGGTTTTCATTTCTTTCTGGGAGTGACCATAATCCTTTTGCTTCTCTTAATATGAATCTGACTTTGAGTGTAGGATAGTGGCTAATGGTTTTATTTCTCTCTCTCTCTCTCTCTCTCTCTCTCTCTCTCTCTCTCTCTCTCTCTCTCTCCCTCTTTCTCTCTCTGGCTGTCCGTGTGTGGCTGGGGGCGTGGGTGGGTGTGT
>JAOTQR010000011.1:20956012-20979743 GCA_025774065.1 Solanum ossicruentum | reverse complement strand
GTATGTATATATATGAATATGAATATGAATATGATGATGATATGATTTTGCTATTGTTACTTTTAGGTATTATGTACAACATGCGGTAATGTCTCGAAGCAGTTTGAGAATATGATGGATTTGACCATAGAGATTCATGGGGGTGCTGAGTCTTTGGAGGAGTGCTTAGATCATTTCACTAGCAAAGAGTACATGGATGGTGAAAATATGTATAAATGTGATAGGTAGCTTCTTCTCTTCAATGCTGACTTTCTTCTTCAAAAGGGTGACCAGTGACCTTAGTCTATACTTTTAAATATGAGTTGGTGATTCCTTCAAGTGAAGACATGTCAGTACACATTCTGCCAACACAATGCTGATCGTTGCTTTTATCTCACTTCTATGTAAATCCATTTTAATAACATGACTGGCGAAGTTGCTAGGACATAAAATACAGGTTCACTCTGTCACACCTTGTTTGATCATTAAATTAGTCAAGCATCACTGACATTCTTTTTGGGATAGCACTCTAGCAGTGTGACTTAGCTATAATATCTGGGTGATATCCATGCTTACATCAAAAAGTTGCTTTTGATGTTTGTTCGAACTGTCTATTACTCAGTTATTGATGGTTTGAAATTTCATTTGCTCTGATATGATATTTTAAAGGTTCAGTCACTTGTTTTTTTTGTTGTGCCTTCACTTGATTTCCTTTCTGTTACTGCTACCCTGTGCTAACAGCCTAAAAATAATGAATGACATGTTTTTGTAGATGCAATGATTATGTCAAGGCATGGAAGACCCTAAATATCCGGGAGGCACCAAATATTCTAACAATTGTTTTAAAAAGGTTTCAGGTTGATCTCATTTCCTGTTGGTCTATATTAGCTCTTTGGTTTATAACCTGAGTTTTATGGATTACTAGCCATTAAAAGATTGAAAAAAATGGCCGCTATCTGTATCAATTTTTCAGCATAGGTGAAAGTCTCTGTCATTAATGTGACAAACAAGGAAATATTTTAGTCATTTATGAGGTTTGTAGCACCAAGCCTAAGAAAGCAGAATATCACAGAGGATTAAAGAAAGGATACATGTCCAATTTTCATCTCTCCTATGTGTCATCCCAGAATCATTTTCTATTTTTCTGTGAAATGGATATTTGTTTTGCCAAATTGAAAGGCGCAGATGCAGCAGCAATTAGGCTGCTGTTTATTAATGAAGGCTATTCCTAGAACATTGCTAACACATAAAAGCACCTCAATGGAGTTGGGTAATCGAAAGGGGAATTACTCGCTCCTAGGGAAAAAGTGGGTAATAACAAAGAACTATTGGAAAAAGTCTGTAGTACAAAATGCCACTGCATTCCCATTCAAAAAAAGTTGCAGATCAAAACTAAAGGGTAGTTGACCCTCTAAACCTATAGCTTTTTTCTCAATCTGTCATGGCTTAGAGAGTTGCAACCAAAACTACCAAGTGTAAAATTAAAAGAGAATTTGATTTGTTTGTTTCATAAATAAACCAATGAGACCAATTGTAAGGGTTGAAGCCCGGAAACGAGAAGTTAGCATAGTTATTTGATATGGAAGGGACTGAAATACTCCCTGTTTTTCCATTTAAGAGGCACATGTATCACATAAAGAATGGACAACTTCTGACACAAGGGTTTTGGTTTGTCTTTATATTATGCACCAAATAGTAGTTTGAAAGAGTGCTTACCCTGATGCATTTCTCACTGTTGACTAAACTATTCCAGGAAGCAGCATTTTTAATTGTCTCTCTACAATGATTGGCGCAAAGTTTCATCCGTAACTATCTATGATACTATCTAGGTTTATTAGGCTTAATTTGGCTTGGGGTTTTATATTTAGAAAGTTTGCTTAATCATAGCATATGGGAATCAGCATCACAGATCTTTGTTGTTGAACACAATCTGATCCTTCCTTATACATCATAGGTGAAAATATTAATGTGTTTTTTTCAAGCTCTTCATCATTTTTATTGAAATCCAAGTGTGTGATGTAAATGCCATATTTCACTTATGCTTCATATTGTTTGACTTTTTCAACAAGTCATAACAGCTGGAACCTCTTCAGAGGATTTCTATGGAACTTTGCTCTATAGCTGTTTTAACACTAAAATAGTACACAAAAAACATAGACATTGCATAGAAACGAAAGTGTTTCGTGAAAGTCCAGCTGAAGCTATTTATGAGTTTATAGATGTACCGAAGTTAGGTCTGCAGCTTGCTGGTTGCCCAAGTCCATGTTATGCCTTCCATGTTTTCTTGGAAAAATATGTTTCCCTCTTGCCCTGCCCCATCTTCTTCTGTCGAGGTTTTTTTTTTGTTGTTGTTAAACTGCAAACATTGTATAAGCCAATGTCTTAGATTTCTGATGGCATCATCTAATTGGACTGAAAATCATTTTGCAGAGAGAGGGAGTTGGCAAACTAAATAAGAGGGTGATTTTTCCTGAAAGTTTAGATCTTAATCCTTACATGAGTGAAGCAGGAGATGATGATGACTTTTTCCAGCTATATGCAGTGATTGTTCATGTGGGTTTGTTGAATGCATCAGATTGTGGTCATTATATCTGCTACGTCAAGGATTTCAGTGGTAATTGGTATAGAGTCGATGACGCTCAGGTAGGAGGATCTGTTTCGTTGGCTTCAGGTCCTCTCTTTTACTTTGTGTGTTCTCCCAAAAGATTCAATAGTGGTGTTTTCTTCACACCTGTAGGATGTAAACTATTTGTCTAAAATGAAGCTTCAGAGGCAACCTTCTGATCCTTTGCTTGTATGGTTTACTGGATGGGTCTAAACTGCAACGAAAAGAAAAAAAATCCTGTTTTGGTAAAGACGATGTGGCATGTGAGATTTGACTCTATGCAAATGATGACATGGATGTAACAGACAAACTTGCCCGGGTATATGTTGAGATCGAAGTATCTTGAATAGGTCTTAACTCTTTACCCTGTGTTCCTTCATACACTTTCGGGTGTATCGCATGTTTGTGTGTCCTTCCCAAGAATATAGACATCATTTTTGAGACTCTTTGTTACTTTATAGCCTATGTCTCATTTTTGCAATACTGTTGAAGCTAGCATATTGCTTATACAAGTCCTTGGGGTAAAGTAGTAAAGTTCTTTCTGTCCGAGTCATTAAATATGTATTCATCTTTACTAGCCTTAAACATTCATGAGCTTCCTATGACAAGAAATTCATGATTCCTTACGTATCAAGCGTTTGTCACCTTCTTTTTCCTCTCATTTTCCAATATTCATGTCTTAATTCACAATTTCTTTCAGGTTTTTGATGCAGATATTTATGAGGTTTCACAGCAGGAAGCATACATGCTCTTATATAGCAGGTATCTTCAAACAACCATGTTGCAATTAATCTCTCAAAGCTCTCTTACTCTTCTGCAAATAAATCTCAACCCTTTCAGTTTAAAAAGTCGAACGAATTTTTCTTTAACCATGATTTTCTCAAGTAAATCTACAGCATTTTAGAATTTGAAATGTTATTTTACCAATAAATTTGTTATTATTTTCTCAAGGAGAATTCCACATTCCTCCTCTGAGGTTTTAACTTGTTACATATACCTCTCTTTTGGTCTCAAACATGGACTTTGCATTTACATGCTTTATGTAACAGAACTATACTGTAATCTGCGAATTGGCAAATTGTTTCATGAGTTAGCTTCAATTTTTCATATGTAGAAAATGATGACGAAATACAGATGATATTTTTTTCACAAATTAAGCTAGGAAAAATAGGTGTTTATTATCTTTAATTCTTGTCTTTTTTTTTCTTTTTTAATTTTTGCAAGAAGAAAAAAAAAAGAAGACAAGAATTAAAGATAGTTATCATCTCCTTGGTCTTTTTTTTTTTTTAAACTTCTTTCAGATAATTGCTGCCGTTGCTTTTGGACAGGATGATTCCCAGGCCAACATCCTTATATCCTCGTGAATCACTAAATATAGAGGACCATGCTATAGTCAAAGCAGAAGGCATGCAGTGTTCTCCACTTCAACCTCTTGAATGTCATAAGACAACTGTGTCTCCCGCTATATGTGCTGATCCTGCTTCATTGCCAACTGATGATAGATCAGAGATTGTCAGGACAAAAGAGGAGTTACTCTCGGTTACTAACTTTAAGGGTGGAAAGGAGGATGAAAATATGGTAGATTCAGGGTCAAGTCATAAAGGAACTGCACATGAGTCTCTGCTGGGAAGTTCTACAGAGGATTCTGTAGCCACAAATGGTGAAATGCAGATCAATGCTTCAGCCTCTGCCTCTGCCTCAAGCTCATCTGAATTAGATAATTCCACTCTTTCGCCAAAGAAGGCCAAGTGCGAAAAAGAATTTTCATCTCATGGCTTACACGATGTGATCCTGAAAACAGATGGAGGTACTTCTTCTGGGAAAAAGTTAAAGCCACTGTGTTTGTTTGGGAAACGCCCACGCGATAAATGTGCCAAGCAGGAAGTCAGAGGAGAAGTTTATCAGAATGCTTGCGTGCAGTCTGGTTTATCTTGTGAAAAGACAAAGTTAGATTCACTGTGTACCTCTGGTTTTCTCCTGAAACGCCCACACAACAAACGCCCACGCGACAAACCTCCACGCGACAAATGTGCCAATCAGTAAGTCAGAGGGGAAGTTGGTCAGAATAGCACTCTTTGTGATCCAGCAAATGCATGCGTGCAGTCGGGCTTTAAAAGCCTGAGAAATGAAAGTCCACAATCTGGTAATTCTGTAAATGAACATACTGAAATGTCACTTGCCGAACTTTATTGTCTGATATGGGAAATCGAGTAGTTTACAATAGTATTGGAGATTAGAGTTGTATAGGTAGAATAGTTTCTGATACAATAGTGTTGGAGACTAGACTTGTATAGAGAGATGTAACAAAGTAGCGTTCTTTTCGTTTTCCCTATTATAGTAGAAAACATATGAACTTTGTTTGCTGTACAAAAACCTTCAAATGTACAAATATTTGGGTCATAGCTAAATTTTGAAGTCAAATTTCATCTTGTAGACCTGAATTGTATATTCCTTTTACATGAATGATTGAGAGGTAATCTCCTCTCTGTGCATTGTACAGAAGTTGATATATTTCATTGTGTTATCGATCATTTTGAAAACACCATTGGCTTTGATCATTTAACTAAAAGTTCTTATTTACGAAAGTCACTTTGTGAGATAATAAGTATTAGTTGAGTGATCATGTGAGATAACATTTGAATCTTCTTATAGCAACAATTCTAGTTCTAAAGCTATGTTACTCGGACTCTCCAAAAATGTTTGTTGCTGCATTGTTCGAGTCCTCAATAATTGCACTACTTTGGAAGAATCTAACATACATCCATCAACATTTCTGAAAAGTCCGAGTAGCTAAATTTGAAGTAGCTCATCTAAGAGGAAAACCAAAAAGCTGTCTTGCTAAAGGACAACCTTGCAGAACAAAAACAGATAAAGGACAACCAGAGTAACCCCCACAAAACACACTATCACTAGAAAAGGTTAAAAGAATATCAATGCAAATGTTCACAAACCACTGCCATGGCAATTTGTTACATATTCTCTCTCTGTTAGCAACTCCTTTCTAAAACAAACAACACTTAATTAACATTACTCAAAGGTCAATTACTTAGAAAGCCAAAAGAACAACCTTTGGATCCAAAAAAGATAACTGGTTTCCCTCTCAAGAAAAATAATCAGAAGCTATTTAATTGGGTGAGCATTGAAACAAGCTCATCACTGGAAGGCCGATCAGCAGGCATGTCTGACAAGCATACCACTGCTATTTTTACTGCCATTAGCATCTCATCTTCCTCAGACTCTTCCCCTAGAATACTCTTATCCAATGCTTCTCGAGCATCCCCTGCTTCCTGCAAGCGTTGAAGCCAACGTGCTAAACTTCCTCCAGTAGATGTATCCCCGAAGAAGGGATCTGTTGGGTACTTTCCAGTTAATAGAACACCCAAAATCACCCCAAAGCTGAACACGTCACTCTTATCCGTATAACTGCTGCAAAATACCAATAAACATATGGATTGTGTCAAAGAAGAGATATTTGATAGGTAACTAGTTTTTGCAACCTCAAAATATATAACTACAAAAGAATAGAAGCAACCGTGCACTTGTGAAGTTCTACGTCAAACAATAGATTCTTAAGAGTAAGAGGAACAAGACGGTAGAAATCTATAAAAAAGTGCAAAAGGGAGTTTGAAATATTACAGCAAATTGTGGTCATTAACAGTTGGCCTCCAATATCATTTAATACAAGCAGATGCCAAAATGATATAACGAGTGGAGGTCGCGTGTTAGGATAGAAGGTTAATAAGCTAAATGATGTATTGCCTAGTGCTATAGTATCTTTATATTATGTATTGTTACTCTCTGTCTTATATTAATTACTTTAATCGTCGTATCTACAATTTGTTATTTGCTTTCCACTTTGGTCATTTCTCTTTCATATCTATCTTTTACGTTTGAGGCGTGATAAGGATCTTTCGAAAACAGTCTTAACTGATACTCAATTAAGTTGATTGGATTTGATACCTGCAGCTGTGGAAAGATTCCGGAGGAGCGTAGCTTGATGGTGCAGGGAGATTTATCTTCGGCAAAGCGCAATCACCCAACCTAGGCTCAAACTCAGCATCCAACATTACATTTGTTGGCTTCAAATTCCGATGCAAAATTCTAGGGTTACAAGAGAAGTGCAAATACTCAAGACCCTTAACAATCCCAACAGCAATTCGAAGCCTGATTTCCCAGGTAAGTTGTAATTGATTTGCCCTAACTTTGTTCATTGCATCTTCAAGACTTCCGGTGGGTACATAGTCGTAGACGAGAAAAAACTTATCGGATTCACAAACGTATGCTCTTAAACTCATCAAGTTCCTGTGCCTTAAACTAGCAATCACTTCAAGTTCCTGTTGAATTATTCTTCTCTTGGCGTGAGAACCGGGTTCCATCTTCTTCACTGCAACAGTAAGACCATTTTCGAGGACAGTTCTGTAGGTAGTTAACCCTAGTAACTGGGTGTCATTAGCAAGAGCTGATTGCAGAGACTTAGCTGGAATTTTAGGAGAAAATACAACTGGTCCTTTGAGAATTGGGGGTTTGTTGATGTAACGAACAAAGGTCCGAATAATCCAAGCAAAGAACAATGCACAAATCAATCCTGTGAACACACCAAAAACAATACTCAAAAAAATCCTTTGAAACCTATCCTTGAGTGATGTTCCATGGCAGTGCACACAGCTTAGTTGTAGCAACAAAAAACCAAGCTTGAGAGCTGTGCTACTGGTACAGAAGGTCCCCATTTTTGTTACCTCACACTCAAGAGTAATGAAATGGTGCTAGATAAGAGAAATTGCAAGTTTAGCTTTAGGGTTCACCAAGAATGTGAGCATGTTCTTTTTCTCTTTCTCAGCGAATCTTGACGCTCAAAAAGCTAATGTTAAAACAGCAAAAGAATGTGAGCAGCTCAGGTTCGAATATTGAATAATTTTTTTTGATAAAGAGTGTTTTTCTCACCATGGAATTTTACGGATACGAATTCGATAAAATTGAACTCTAATATAGACATCAGACACTGAGTGAGTAAGAATAACGAAAACTAATTTTAAATAATGAATAATAGAATAAGAAAAAGTGGGCAGTATGGTGTCGTTAGGTGTCAATTAATTCAGCTTCATAATGAACAAGAATAGAATCATTTCAAAGTTTAAATTCCAAATAACAACTTTAGTGGAGACATGCATCAAAACTTTCCTTTTATCTTTTGGTTAAAAATCAAAGCAACCATTTCTGTAATTGTAAGTACATGGATTCTGGTGTTGTAAGGGGTTCCAGCGCAACTTTCCCAAAAAATTAGACGATTAGGTTCGAAACGAGCCCAACAAGGTGGCCTGATGGCGACGGGGAGGCCTGGTAGGATTTTATGACTCAAGGAACAAAAACAGGCGATTTCGACAATTTTCTGTAGTTGTTACCCCATGGATTCTGGCGGTGCAGGGGATCCAAGGCAACTTTCCCAAAAAATCATACGAATGGGTCCGCAATGAGCCCAGCAAGAGGCCCAGGTGGCCCGACGACAGCGGGGGAGGCCTGGTAGGATTTGCTGGGCCACCAGGCGATTTCAGCAGTTTTCCGTAGGTGTTAGTCCACATATTCTAGCGCTGCATGGGGTCCGGTGCAAGATTCTCGAAAAATCATACGAGTGGGCCGCCCACAAGCCCGGCAAGCGGCCCAGGTAGCCCGACGGTATTGGCGGAGCCTAGTAGGATTTTATAGGCCAAGGAACGCGAAACAGGCGATTTCGGCAGTTTACCGTGGGTGTTAGCCCACGGATTCTACTGCTGCATGGGGGTCTGGCGTAAGATTCCCAAAAAATCATACGAGTGGGCAGGCCACGCCTGGCAAGCGACCCAGGTGGCCCGACTGTGTTAGCGGAGGCCTAGTAGGATTTTATGGTCCAAGGAAGGCAAAACATGCGATTTTGCCACTTTTCCGTGGGTGTTACCCACAGATTTTGTCACTGCACGGCGTCTGGCACAAGATTCCTGAACAATCATATGAGTGGTTTGGCAAAGAGCCCGGCAAACGGCCTAGATAGCTCGGCGGCGTTGGCAGAGGCCTGGTAGAATTTTATGGGCCAAGGAAGGCGAAACAAGCGATTTCAGTAGTATTTTGTGGTGTTATCCTACGAATTCTGGCGCTGCATGGGGGTCCAGCGCAAGATTCCCAAAAAATCAAACGAATGGGTCGGTAACGAGTTCGACAAGAAGCCCAGGTGGCCCGCGCAGTGTTAGCTAAGGCCTGCTAGGATTTTATGGCCCAAGGAAGGCGAAACAGGCGATTTCGGCAGTTTTCTATGGGTGTCAGCCCACAGACTCTGGCTCTGCCTGGGGTCCGGTGCAAGATCCCCGAAAAGTCATACGAATGGGTAGGCAACGAGCCCGACAAGCGGTCCAGGTGACCCGGCGGAGGCCTGGTAGGATTTTATCGGCCAAGGAATGCGAAACAGGCGATTTCGGCAATTTTCCGTGGGTGTTAGCCCACGAATTCTGGGGCTGCATGGGGGTCCGGCGCAAGATTTCCGAAAAATCATACAAGTGGGTCGGCCACGAGCCCGATAAGGGGCCCAGGTGGCCTGGCGACGTTTGCGGAGGCCTGGTAGGATTTTATGGGCCAAGGAAGGTGAAACTAGCCATTTCGGCAGTTCTCCGTGGGTGTTAGACCAAGGATTATGGCACTGCATGGGGGTCCAGCTCAAGATTCTCGAAAACTTATACGAATGGGTCGGCCACGAGCCCGACAGGCGGCCCACGTGGCCCGGCCGCATTGGCAGAGGCCTGGTAGGATTTTATGGGCCAAGGAAGGCGAAATAGGCAATTTCAGCAGTTTTTTATGGTGTTAGCCCATAGATTCCAGCACTGCATGGGGGTCTGATGCAAAATTCTAAAAATATCATATATGTAGGTCGGCCACGAGCCCCGCAAACGGCCAAGGTGGCTCGACGACGTTAACGGAGGCCTGGTAGGATTTTATGGGCCAAGAAATAAGAAACAGGTAATTTAGGCTATTTTCTATGGGTGCTAGCCCATGGATTCTGGGGCTTCATGAGGCTCCGACGCAAGTTTCCTGGAAAATCTTATGGATGGGTTCGCAACGATCCCGGCAAGAGGCTCAGGTGGCACGACAGCATTGGCGGAGGCCTGGTAGGATTTTATGGGCCAACGGACATAAAAATGCGATTTTGACAGTTTTTTGTGGGTGTTAGCCCACGGATTCTGGGGCTGCATAGGCTCCGGTTCAAGATTCCCGAAAACAAGGAACAGAAAATAAGGACGCCTAGTAGGATTTTATGGGCCAAGAAATAGAAAACAAGCAATTTTGACAATTTTCTATAGGTGTTAGCCCACGGATTCTAACGCTGCAGGGGGCTCCGGTGCAACTTTCCTGAAAAATCACACGAGTAGGTTGGCAACGAGTCCTGCAAGAGGACAAGGTATGGCCCAGCGGCAGTGGGGGATGCATGGTAGGACTTTATGGGTCAAAGAACAAGATACAGGCGATTTTGGCAGTTTTCTGTCGGTGTTAGCCGACCAATTCTGGCATTGCAGGGGGTTCAGTGCAACTTTCCCAAAAATTCATACGAGTGGGTCCGCGACGAGTCCAGGATGAGGCCCAAGTGACCCGTGGCGACGGGGGACGTCTAGTAGGATTTTATGGTGCAAGGTACAGGAAACTGACTATTTCGACAGTTTTCTATAGGTGTTAGCCCACAGATTCTGGCGCTGCAAGGGGCTCCGACGTAACTTCCCTGAAAACCATATCACTAGGTCCCCAACGAGCTGGGGAAGTCTCTCGATGGCGGCGAGAGACACCTAGTATGATTTTATGGGCCAAGGAACAAGAAAAAGGTGATTTCGGCAATTTTCATTAGGTGTTAGCTCACGGATTCTAACGCTGCAGGGGGCTTCGACGCAAATCTTCCAAAAAATTGTAAGGGTGGTTCCGTAATAAGTCTAGGAAGAGGTCCAGGTGGCCCGGCGGCCAATAGGGACGCCTGGTAAGATTTATTCGCCAAGGAACTAGAAAGAGGCAATTTTGGCAGATGTGGATGTTAGCCCACAGATTTTTGCAATGCAGGGGGCTCCGACACAATTTCCCCAAAAATTAATACGAGGGGGTCTGCAACGAGCCCTTCAAGAGGGTCAGGCAGCCCGACGGTGGTTGGGGACTCCTGGTAGGATTTTATGGGCCAAGGAACAAGAAACAAGCAATTTCGGCAGTTTTCTGTGGGTGTTAGCCCACAGATTCTAGTACTATAGGGGACTCAGGTGCATCTTTCCAAAAAAATCATACGAGTGGGTCTGTAACGAGCCCGACAAGAGGCCCAGGTGGGGCCACGACAATGGGGGATGTCTGGTAGGATTTTATAAGCCAAGGAACAGGAAATAGACGATTTTGGCAATTTTCTATGGGTGTTAGCCCATGGATTCTGGCGCTGCAAGGGGCTCCAACGCAACTTTCTCAAAAAATCATACAAGTGGGTCCGCAACGATCCCTACAAGAGGCCCGGGTGTCCTGTTAGTACCGGGGGATGCCTGGTAGGATTTTATTGGCCAAGAAATAAGAAAGAAGCTATTTTGACAATTTTTTGTGAGTGTTAACCACGGATTCTGACACTGCAAGGGGCTCTGGCATAATTTTCTAGAAAAATCATATGACTGGGTCTGCAACGATCCCTACAAGAAACTTAGGTTACCCGACGGCGGCGGGGGGTGCCTTGTAGGATTTTATGGGCCAAAGAACAGGAAACAGGCAATTTCGGCAGTTTTCTACGGGTTTTAGCCCACGGATTCTGGAGCTGCAAGGGGGTCCGACTCCACTTTCCTGAAAAATCATATGAGTGGATCCACAACGTGCCCGGCAAGAGGCCCAGGTGGCTCAGTGGCGGGAGGGGATTGGTAGGATTTTATGGGCCAAGAAACAGGAAACAGGCGATTTCGGCAGTTTTCTGTGCGTGTTAGCCCATGGAAATCGACGTTGCAAGAGGCTTCGATTCCCAAAAATTATACGAGTGGGTCCGTAACAAGCTTGAGAAGTGGCCTACGTGGCCCGACGGCGACGCAGGATGCCTGATAGGATTTTATGGGTAAAGGAACAAGAAACAGGCGATTTCGGCAGTTTTCTGTGTGTTAGCCTATGGATTCTGGCGCTACAGTGGGCTGCGGCGCAACTTTCTTAAAAAATCATACTAGTTGGTCCGCAACGAGCTCAGAAAGGGAGGGGACGCCTAGTAGGATTTTATGGGCTAGGGAATAGGAAAGAGGCGATTTCGATAGTTTTCTGTGGGTGTTAGCCCACAAAATCTGGCACTGCAAGAGGCTCCGGCGCAACTTTCCCAAAAAATCATACGAGTGGATCCACAACAAGCCCGAGAAGAGGCCTAGGTGGCCCGACGATGGCGAGGGGACACCTGGTAGAATTTTATGGGCCATGGAATAAGAAACATGTGATTTCAGCAGTTTTCTATACGTGCTAGCCCACAGATTCTGACACTGCAGGGGATTATATTTTTTTCACCAAAGGGGTTCGAATGAAACCCCTAATAATGGGCTAACTCCATCCCGGTAATCCTTGTCTTTTAATTCAAAGCACTAATAGTCTTCCATGTTTCAAGAGTATTTTTTGAAGAATATTTTCTCTTCTTTGTTTTTATGTTTATCTATTTTCAATGGATGATCAAAATTCTATGTTTAAATGGATGCAAGAGAACCTTCATTGTCTGCAATAGATTATTTAATCTCAAAATGAACTAATGGTCTTAAATAATAAGCATAAACAACTATTTAATGGATATGTATATAAAAACAAGATTAGTGTATGCAAACAACAACATACCCACTGGAATCCCACAAGTGGAGCTTTAGGAGGGCAAAATGTATGTAGACCTTATCACTACCACATAGAAATAGAGAGTTTGTTCCGAAAGTATGCAAATTATTGAAATACTTCAACATCCACCACCACAAAGCCAGAAAATGACCTGGGTTTATTGGTACATATGGCAAGAGCAATTAAGTACAAGAAAAGTAAAAGTTCAACAATAGAGAAAAAGAGAACAGGAAAAATGAATTGCAGGAATCCACAAAAAACCCAACCACCAGATGAATTTGTACACAGGGAAACTGTTACAGGTTTCCCACATCTGGGGTTTAAGGTGTCTAAAACATTTCGAAACTAAGATGGCGTTTTTGATGATTCTGCTTCAGCTTTACAGATAGGGCACCAGTTCTTGAGCTTAAACCACTGTTTGATGCACTCCGTATGATACCTGTGGTCGCAACGCAGGTTCCCTATTTCATCTCCAATCACGTACTCCTCCTACAAGAACGTATCATTACCTCAGTGGTTAGTAACTCGATTCATGTGGACTGAGATTATATGGTCAATGAGGATTCATATAGCCGACCCAAACTTGCTGAGGGTTCTCATAAAGAGGATGCAGCATATAAGAAGCTTGGAAATGTTGACAGCATGATTAGACCTGCCTAAATTTTTATTTTTATTGTTTGATAAGAAAAACTCGCAATTACTATCCTTTAGGTGCGGACTGGGTAAACGCCCGCTCCTATTCAATAGTTCACAAACCACATAAGAGAGAGGAACTTGAGACCTCCAACATGGAAGTATCAAGCCCAAACTACTGGGCCACCCGGAAGGGTAATTAGACCTGCCTAAATTACATCCTCAAAAAGTCGATAGATCTGGATATTGAAAGAACACAAGCATTTATAAGAGTTTCAGATTAATACTTTCAAACACCAGTACAAAGTTCTATGAAATGTCTAGGAAATCAAGGAATGTATTCTTTCTGTGGAGAAGATTCATCAGTTTTAAGGTTCTAATAAGCTCCTCCTAAAAAACTAGTCAGCATGGGAAATATTAAGGAATTACAAGAAAAAATATGTGACTCGTCAAATAAAGATCAAATCAAAAGCAAAAAACACGGAATATTACCGAGTAAACCTTCCTAACCAAAAAATATTAGTGTTATCAGATGAATGTTATCTAACGGCATTCAGCTTCTCTCCACTTGAAAAGATATTTCATAGGCAAAGGAAATGCATAACACAATGCTATAAATATCGGAGATGATAAATGATGAATTGAATAATAAATATGCTTAAAATAGGACGACAACCTGACAAATGCTGCATTTGACGTCATCTCCAACCCCATCAGCTTCTAGTGTTTCTGTTTCTGATGCCATACGCTGATAAATGCTTCTCCTGAGGCACTTTGATAGTGCTTCCTCGGGTAGAGCTGTACTAACAGAGCCAATCCTCTCCTCAAGTGCTAATAATTCCTATCAGAAAATCAATGAATCGATTATCAGATATGTCGACAATGAGGACTAACTTTTAAAAAATATAATTTGAATGGATTTTCCATAGTTTGAAGTCAAAATATACAGTTCTTAGAACAAAAAATGAGTATTATAGAACACTACTAAGATTATCAAAGTACTTGAGGAAATCATAGTCAAAAAGAATGCCTCTTTTCCTTTCTGACTACTCTTAAATTCTAACTTTCGACATGGCATGTTTAAGACCACAACATTATAGGAATTTTGGCGTACATTCTACATATCTTTTGTTCTTTTGTTAAGGACAACCAGATTCAAAAATCTTCATTACTTTCTTAAACTTCGTGTCATGTCAAAACCCAACAAACAAATTGAACCGCATGGAGTAACATGCAATAATGTCTTATAAGTTGTGAGAGAAGAAATGAAACAGACCTCATAGGACATGTCATCGATATCTAGTCTCATTTCTCTATGCTGGTCATAAAAGTTAAGGCCATTAAGGAACAAATTGGTCTCCAATGCCAGTAGTCGCTGTAGATAGAAAATAAGAACTCATTCACTAACCCAAATAGAGTTCACACGAGAAGAAAAATAATCAACATTCAATACCTCGTAAGATAACTCTTCATCTTGTTCAATTCTCTCAAGTGCCAGCAACACCTAAAAAAGCAAGACCAGTACACATAAATATCAGTAAGCTTTAGGAAGCAAATTTGAATTTTTCCTCCAAGAATATACCTGAGCAACTCCATCCATGTTATATCGCTGCAATGCTTCAGGGTTCATGAATCTGTTAATGCCTGTTTCTGCTGAAGTGATTGGTACTACACCAGGTAAATCATCATCTTCATATTCATCTTCATCTTCATCCTCATCTTCATCATCATCATTTCCAGGAAAACTATAAGCACTATAATCACTTGACGAAGAATCGGTGTAAAATTGACTGGATGAACTAGGCATATCTAGAGTTGGAGTTTCAGGCTGAGACAAATTTTGGCTTAAGCGGGAAGACTTAATCTGCAATGAATCCTGAATAGGACCCCTTAACCTAGAACTCACATTCATTGACCTGCGGGTCCTAACTGATACAGCACGATTACTGTCATTGAAATCCGAGCTTCTACCATTCCTTGAATCAGAGATGGAGATTCCAGTAGCGGGACGAACTGCACGTCCTTCATTTGGTGATAACCCACTCATTTTTTTCCCTTTAGATGACGAACTGCTTTCACCTTCAGTATTTCTCCTTTTTACTGTTTCCCTTCGACTAATACTTGATTCTGATGGTGAAGAACTATATGGGAGGACATCTGCTATGGAATTGCAGTTCAGATTTCTCATCCTGTATCCCTCCCCACTACTACTGCTCCTTGTCCCAACACTAATGGATTTAGACGACAAAGAAATAGAGGAATTCACTGGACTCTTTTGGTTAGAAGAACCAGGTCCATGACCAAATATTTTTCGAGGTCTACTGCTCGATGTTCCACTAGAGCAACCAACTTCTGCAAATATAGCTTTGCTGGATCCAGTATCTCTCTTTGCTGAATCAAATTGGAATTGACACTCTGTCGATAACTGCATCTTTTTTAAAACTTCTGGATCTTCATGTAAGGAACTGGCATCCAATAGCTTGTTTTCAATGTTAGACGAGTATTTTCTGTGAGATTCTTTGCCTGACCTTCTCGCACTAGTCATTCCAGAAGCTGCCATAGATGAACTACCTACAACTTCCTTTCCGTTTGAAGAACCGAAAGTAGGTCTTAGTGGTCTCGGTTTCTCCATGCCTCCAACTCTGGTACTCTTAGTATAATTGACTCGGCCACTACATCCAAGTCTAGGACAATACTGAATATTTTTATCTTTATTGTCGGCCATTTCCCTTAAGCCTCTTCTGGGGCCGACAAGCCCATTGCCAGCTCTTTTAACAGTATATTCATCCATATCTTACACGAAGCACCATTTATATCTGCGTAAAACATATATCCTTCAATTAGAAACAGTTGATTAGGCCTTACTACAAGGAAGTTATATACGGCTAAGCAGACATTTCTTTAGCAGCTGACAACAATTCACATGATAGAACAGGATTTCAGTAAAATAGTGAAGTAATCTCTAAAATTTCAAGAACAATGATCAAGTTCAATTGTTCAAAGTACTGTTCATATCTAACTCGTAATACCATCAAATATTGTCCCCTTAGATTCTCTTTCCAAACTTGTTAATAGTACTATCACAAAACTAACCCAGTGTATTCCCACAATTGGGGTCTAGGGAGAGTAGAGTGTAAGCAGACCTTACCTCTACATGGTGGAAACAAAGAGGCTATTTCCCAAAGACCCTCGGAAATTGTACTATCACAATCAAAAGCCAACTTCTTTTTCATCAAATTCAACAGAAGAAAATCCCCATCTAACTGGTAATTCACTTATCTTTAAACCAAATTCAAAGATCAGAATATCTCCTAAATTCTACCAAAATCACATAGCTAAACAGTATAAATGGCAAGAATCATTTGCTAAACCCCACTTCCCTATAAGAATATATTTGGCATGGACATACTTCGATAATGCACAAATGGGTGTCAAGCTGAAAAAACAAGTGAGAGAAATAACTGAAATCCAAGGAAATAACATAAACGATAACCTCAAAGAATCATCCACAAGGGAACAATAAGAGAGTAATAGAGTACGATTTCAATCACTGTCCCATAAAAAATTGAAACTAAAAGCTGTCAAGAGGCTTCAAACCAACAAAAGTGGATACCAAAACTTTCATCAGAGGCAATTAAAGTACATCAATCAATTAAAAAAACTGAGCACATATAAGACATAGAATCTCAATAAAACTGATCAACAAGACAACAAAAGCTGATTGAAACTCCTTTTTCCCTTCTCTAAGTTCAAAATCCAATTCCCAAAAGCGCAGTAAACTGAACTATAAACGATATAATCAGCTATGATCAGTTGAGAAAAACGACTGAAAATTCTGTTTTGCCTCTCTAACTTCCCCAAACCCAATTCACCAAATCGCGAAAACGTGAACTAGAATACTATCATAATCAGCAAAAAAACTATTGAAAATTCATCTCCACCTCTTCAACTACAAAAATCAATTCATGAAATCGCAGGAAACTGAACTATAGCACCATAATCAGCTATGAACGATTGAGAAAAATGACTAAAAACTCTTCTTATTTTCCTCCTAACTTCAAAGCCAATTCACCAATCACCTCAAACTAAATTATATCACCATAATCACTAAAATGAAGAACGATCAGAATTCTGTTTTGCCTGGTTCAACTTCAAAACACATTTCATAAATCACAGAAAACTGCACTACACCACCATAATCAACCAAAACACAACTGAAACAAAAACTACTAAAAATCCATTCTTTACTTCCAAACCCAATTCACGAAATCGCAAAAACAAAGCTATATCACCATAATCAACCAAAATACAATTGAAACAAAACAACTAAAATTTCATTTTTTGCTTCTTTACTTCCAAACCCAATTCGCAAAATCGCAGAAAACTGAACTATAGCACCAGAATCAGCCAAAAGACAATTGATTTTGCTTCTATTGTTCAAACACAATTCCCAAAATCGCAGAAAATTAAACTATATCACCATAATCAGTCAACAAAGACAATTGAAAATTAATTTATGCTTCTCTACTTCAAAACCAATTCTTGAAATTGCAGAAAAATAAACTATATCACCATAACCAGTCAAAAAGAGGATTGAAAATTCATTTTTTGTGCTTCTCTACTTCAAACCCAATTCTTGAAATTGCAGAAAAATAAACTATATCATCATAATCAACCAAAAAGACAATTGAAAACTCATATTTTTGCTCCTCTACTTCACACCCAATCAGCAAAATCGCAGAAAACTGAACTACATCACCATAATCAACCAAAATCTGATTGAAATAAAACAACTAAAAATTCATTTTTTGCTTCTCTAGTTCCAAACCCATTTCGCAAAATTGTAGAAAACTGAACTATACCACCATAATCAACCAAAATCCGATTGAATCAAAACGACTGAAAATTCATTTTTAGCCCAACCCCAATTCAAAAACGACTCAAAATTCATTCTACTTCCAAACCCAATTCAGAAAAATCACAAGAAAGTGAAAAAAAAAAAAAAACACTACAGTATCACAATCAATCAAAAGGAAAAAAGAAAAGCTCATTTCTTTAAATTATCCACCTTTTTTTCTTCTTTGTTACCAAAAAAAAACACCCCTTTTTCACGAAAGAGAGAAAGAGAGAGAGTGTAGGATCGGAAGCTGATGAAAAAATGAATGGAAGACTAAATAAAGAAGACGAACAAATCCTCAACAAACAAATGCTGAAATGCCGTAATGCCATTTGAGTCTTGGAAAGAGATATCAGCCGTTGGATCAAAATTGTCTTTGGATCAACGGCTCATGATGATCTAATTGTCATATTTCAATTTTCTTCTCCTGAAGTTTTGACTCTTTTTCTGTTTTTTTTACTTGGTCCCCTACTAAACTAAAAAAAAAAGAGTGAAAATTACTACTTAATTAATTAATATGAAAATTATTCAATCTTAATTTTGAGAATTTTGAAGATGAATTTTGAAGTCTTTAAGTTTTTACTTTAAAAAATTGAGTTAATTGGAGGGGTTTGGGCCTTCATTTTTGAGATAGTTTTTCGAAAATAATTTTTCTATCTCTATGAGAGGTAATGGTAAGGTGCTTATATTTTATCTTTTCTATACTTCACCTGTGAGATTCCCCTAAATATGTTGTTGTTGAATTAATTTGAGAAGTCGAAATTCGAGTTTGATATATAAACACATCAGAAGATGATATGTGGCAGTTAAAAATTAATTAACTCTAATTCAAATATAATAACATGAGGCACAATCTTGGTAAGATTGTTCTTGTCTATTGAATATTCAAAATAACGATATAGATCACTCATGTAGCTCTGGAATGACGAGATTGACAGCGTGCTAGTTAATTGTAAAGATAATTTATTATCCACAGTCGTTTATGAAGAAATAATTAGGACTTGTTACGTCCAAGAAATTCAATAATGATGTGAAGTGTGCATGACGTTTAATATATAAATTGAGTTAATTTGATGGGTCAAAATTCAAATTTGATATATAAACACATCAAAAGAGGATACGTGGCAATCAAAAATTAATTAACTCTAACTCAAAGATAATAACATGAGGCACAATCTTGATAAGGTTGTTTTTGTCTATTGAAGATTCAAAATAACGATATAGATCACTCATGTGGCTCTAGGATGATGAGATCGGGAGCATGCATTGACAATCGTTTTCAAAGAATCAATTAGGATTTGTTATGTTCAAGAAGTTCAATAATGACGTGAAGCGTGCAAGATGTTATTTAGGATTAAGAGAATAATTAATTCATTTATTGCTTAAATTTTAAATAATATAGTAATAAACAAAATAGAAGATTTTATTTATAGTGTTATCAGTTTTGTATTCGCTTAAATTTCGAGGAAGTTTAATAGTAAAACAAAGAGCTTTTATTTAAGAGTTGATTGCTATACACAAATTTTATTTTATTTTTTTAAAGCAATCCTAACATATCTATTGTAATTTTATATATAAATTTTAAAGAGATTAAAATATATGTAAATCTTATCTTTACTTTTACCTCGATATTTAGACCACATGCTTAAAAAAAACGAAGACATATTACAAAAAAAACAAATGCCAATTTTTTTCAAACATTATTTGAAATATGGCAAGTATATCTATCAAACATCTTGTATATTATTTTAGAAATAATAAATAATTAAATAGTTAAATTGACCAGTATATTAAAAGGACTTGTGTTAGGTGGGATGAAGGTTATTTTTTGAGAAGCCAAATGTTAAATATAAAATTCCTAGAGTCAATAATACTATTTTGAACAATTTTATCATACTATTTTTTTTTAATAGAAATTGCTAGTTTTATAATAAAGGATTTCAATTGACTAAATATACATAATATGATTTTGTAATTGATCAAATTAATTGAGTAAAAGAAATCTCCCAAATAAATCTTTCAAATAAAAACTTCATATGGACTAATATTATAAATTAGGATAAATAGAGAAAACTATTTACTAATTTTTTGGTTTTGGAGTATGATGAAATAAAGCAAAATGACTCTTTAAACTGTCTGTGCTTTTTTTAATTGTGAAGTAGCAGTTAGGTAATGCTTTTCAACGCTCATCATGGATCATCCGGAAACAGTCAATCTATGTTTTAAACATAGGGGTCAAGCTGCGTACATCTGATCCCCCTTTATCCTGCAATGGGTGGGAAATCTTTGAAGCAATGGGATAATGTTATTGTCGAGGGTAAATAGAGAAAACTATTATATAGATAATTAGAAGAACCACAAATGTATTACATATAAAAAAAAGTGAGTGGCCAACTCCAAATTATAAATTGGAGCCATATACTATAGCTGTTGCTTTTGTGGACAAAAGAAAACCCCACCACTAAAAGGTAAAGAAAAATAATAATAAAAATAAAATAAAAGACAATTTCATAAATCAAGCAATTTATAATAGACGTTCTAAATTGAAAGGAGACAAACAAGTGAAGAGAGGCATTACAGGCCGACTACAAGAAAAGTAAACTAACTTAACGTTCTTCAAAGACTTGTCTCATCATCGTACTAAAGAAGTATCAAATTTGGTATCATATTTATTATGAATCAGTCACGCTATACTTTTAAACATAGGGATCAGTCTGCATACATCTGATCCTCCCTTATCCCAATGGCGGAAATCTTTGAGGTATTGGGATAATATTGTTATTGTATTTATCATGAACCAAGCTCGTAACACCTATAATTCAATTTGCTCAATAAATCTTTGCGGATGTATCAATCGACCTACGTCATCGACAAACCCATAAATATGTTTGTATTATATATAAGTCTTATAAAGGTCTCACCTTATAAAAATTAGAGTACAAATCGAGGAAACCAACTAATCAACCAGGATTAGTGGGTAACATCTAATTATAAAAATTAAAACAAGGGTTAGAGTATTAATGATGAGTGATTAAACTATAATTAATCACTTTTTTAGAATTAAAATAATTTTGTGACATAATCATTTGAATTCGTGGGGAATTCATAAAGGTTGTACCATTTATTTATTTTACATGTAAATTTATTTATAAAAAATCAAGAAATCATTAATTGTATGAGTATATTATTCCTTCTTTATGGCTGTGATTAAGAAAATATTTAAAGAGTTATGATTAATTAGTATATTAAATATATAATTAACAACATAAAATAAGTTTAAACTTACACTTTCTGTGAGCATTATATAAGAGCAATCTGTATACATTTTTTACGCCTAATTTATGCAATTATATTGTGTATATTATTATTGTATATGGTAAGAATTCAGTCGTGCTATGTTTTTAAACATAGGGATCAGGCTGCGTACATCCGACCCCCCCTTACCCCGCAATGGGCGGGAATCTTTGAGGCATTGGGGTAATGTTATTGTTATTGTTGGTAAGAATTATCTTTTTTTTTAATTAATATAGTTTATAATCTATTATAATAGATTAATTTTTTTTATAGGCAAAGAACTTATATAGTTATATCTAATTACAATAATGTATATATTTTAAACGACCAAAATTAAACTTTCAAATAAAATATCTAATTATTTGTTTTCCTTCAAATAATTGTGATTTAATTAGGTGGAACACGAATGGTTTATATATTTTTTAACATAAAGACTTGTGTACACGAACTATCCCATGGACCCACAAATATTGTTGATTAATTAACCACAATAATCAAATACAAAAAAATATATAATTTTTTTTATTTTCTTAATCAAACTTATTTCCTTCGTTTCCAGAGATTTCGAATTCAAATCTTCTGATAAAACATTTTTCGTACAGAGTATTTTACTTTCTTAATCAAAGCCAGTAAATTTTAGATTGAGCAAAAAATATAATTCAATAGTTACGTGTTATCTTTATCTTTTTTACTTGTGATTAACTATTATTCTCTACTTAATTAGTGAGGGTGTTATTGTAATCATAAGTAAAGTAGAGGCTATTTTATTGTCCTCACCATATTAGTGCAAATAAAGTTAGTTTAAGGTCTTAAATATAATTTTTGGTAGATTTCACAGCCAGATGAAGCCAAAAATTTATTATTTTTTGGCTTTGGGGTATGATGGAATAAAGCAAAATGACTCTTTAAACTGTTTGCGCTTCATTCATTTATGTGGTAGCAGTTAATCAATGCAACTTTCGACGCTCATCATGGGTCATCCGAAAACAGTTGCTCTATGTTTTAAACGTAGGGATCAGGCTGTGTACATCCGACCCCCCTTACCCTGCAATGGACGAGAGCCTTTGAGGCAATGGTGTAATGCTATTGTTGTTGTTGAATGCAACTAATAAAAATATTAACTAGATACATTATTTTCTAGGAAAACATATCCATGATTTTTTTTTTAAACTAAACAAACCCTTAATAATAACCTAAAAATAATCAAGATTAGAGGACCTATATTAGGAGGTTTTGATGCACTTTAATTAGGCAACTAAGCAATAACACATAATTTTGACCATCATATTAATTGTGGATCTAATAATTAGCTCATAGGTATTAGTGGTATTATATTGTTGAGATTAAGACTTAAATTACATCACTTTCTAAATAATTAGCAATTCCACTTGTTATTGACAAGAAACACTTTGAGTTCAAACAAATGACGTATTTTAAAGTGATAGAATAATAAATGACGTATTTTTTGAATTAGAATGATTTGGACTTGAACTTCGTGAAAGAATTTGTGGATCTTCTTAAAGTATTTGATTATCAGAAAGAGTCTGACATATTTTGATCTTTTTATTAATATACCAAGAGTACAAGAGATATTCGAGATCTTAATATTTATATTTACTAAAGAGTTTAAAATATATTTGAGATCTTTTTCTTTTATGAATATCCACGACCAGTTTATGAAATATTCGAGATCTTGATCTTTATGAATATCCAAAAGTTTATGGAATGATATTTGACTTCTCTCTGAAAAAAGACAATATTTGATATCTTCGTGATCTCTTTGAATCCTGATGAAAATTGAACACGTCTTGCAGACCCAACTGAAATTAAACATAATTTTTTAGAGTTTTATAAAATTTTAACGTCTACACCCATCACAAATCGTCGATTATATATTTTTTTGCATCTATTGAGAAAATACTAATAATTAAGAAAGAATTTGTCACTATTTTACCCTCATTTATGTATTCATAAGTTATAGTCTTTCATCATTAAATTTTTACTCTAAAAATAAAATTAAGAAAATAATTAATGTCTTAAACTAGGATGTATATTTCTTGTCAAATAAGATACTAATTTTTTATGGCATTAAAAAAGGAAAATAAGAATAACTTGTGGTAAAAATTTAATTTTATATGGAAACATCAACTATAAAATAATAAAGATTAATAAAGAATAAATTAAAATTATTTTCTGTTAATACTAATTTTATTATTATATTCATATGTCTTTAATTCTTTAGACGTAAATTTTGTTGATGAAAATTTAAATTTAATTTGTTCAATATTATTTATAATTGTACAAAAAGACATAAGTATCCCTCAACTTATTTCTGAATTTAGAGACACTTTTTCTCTTTTTTGGTTTTTATTAATTCTTGAATTATTTTAAAATAAAATAAATATCGCCGTAAATACTGAAAATTATATATTTAGTACTCCCTCCGTCTCAATATAACTGAATTTTTAGAGTATTTTTTAGTGTTCAAAATATTTGAATTGTTCAAATTT
>JAOTQR010000011.1:20925809-20951176 GCA_025774065.1 Solanum ossicruentum | reverse complement strand
TAAATTCTTGCATATAATTTATTCGTTGATTAATCATACGAAAAAAGAAAATCAAGAAGCAAATGATTCTATATTGGTTGGATTGGGCTTAGCCCAATAGGCTCATAACATTCCCAAAATCATTCTAGCCTAGGATCATCATGTAATTTTCTTTGAAATAATTGAGACAAAATAAATTGCAACAAAAATAAAAAATACTACGTGATTTCTTTTTGTGTAGCTTAGTATTCATATGCGGTACTTGTGTTCATTTGAAATAGTCTTTATCTAGTGAAATATTTATGCGTACAAGCAAGTCTAATACCATCATGTTCTCTTCATAGTAATATCGGCTCAATAAATGATACGTTAAATATTGAATCTCTTCAAATTCTTAGTATATCAACCTTTTCATATTTAGACTCAATATATTTTGATCCGTCCAACTTTAGTTCAACATGTCGACCCTCCGATCCCCGCCCCCTCCCCCACACACAAAAATTAATACATAAAAAATAGATTATGAAAGTGAGGCAGAGCACTATACTCTGTTGTGCTGCCCATTACTAATTAAGAAGATTATATGATCAAATTAAAAAAAGAATATTCTTATAGACTAACAAATAAAATTGGGACAAATATTCCTTTGTGAAATAGCCAAAGTAAATAATAATATTTAATAATTTTTATGTGAGCTGTAATGATTAATCACATTTTTGTGTTTATGTGCATCCACAACCTTGGGTTATCCGTAATTTTCGTACTTAATATAACAACCAAACCCCCAAAAATAACTCTTTCCAAATTCATCAATATCTCTATTTCTTCATTTATTTTCTTTTTCCTTTCTACTTATTCCAATTTTTATGTTTCTTTTACCTATTAATCATCTATCTAATATAGTGGATGCCATGGATCATCAATTTTGATTAAAAAGGTAATATTAATTTCTCATTCTCTCTGTTTTCTTTTCTTAAACAGCAAGTTTCGAGAAAGGGTCGCACCTCAAGTGATGTAATGTAGACAGTTTATTCTAATGCAAATATTAGTTGTTAGTTGTTGCTTCAAGGAAGACAACTTTATCATTCTTCCGAGGCTCCTCTTCAATATGTTCATTTTCCTTTTATAGTGCATTAAATCATGATTGCCAAAAGAATCTTTATTGTTTTTTTTTTTAATTTTGTGATTTCCCTTGAAAGTGTTCTTTCAAAGATTGTTCTTGCATATTTGGTAGTTGTTTCTCAATTATGAGCAACAAATTTATACAAAAAGCTTTTGGTGGGGTAGGGGGTAAGAGTATGTTTAGGATAAAGGTTCAAATTCCAGACAAAAATATTAGATGGTTTCTCCCCGTCCATTCTACTAGATACCTACGCTGGTCGGAGGTGATAAATATTTCTTTGAAATTAGTCGAGGTACACACAAGCTGACTCGAACATCATAGTTATAAAAGAAAGGGTTAAAAGGAGGAACACAAGATTGTTTGTGGGATCAATATTTCCAATTTGAGTAGAAAATGAGCTAAGATGTTGAATAGTGCATGCATTTGTCTTTCATGACTCAAACTTATTACTACTCTTTTGCAGCAAAATACACACACTCAAAGTTGAGCCAAAGGAGATAATGGCAACAAGAGCAAAGGATACTGCTCCACCAGGAAAGGAGAAGAGAGGGGTATCTCCACATCCCATTCCTCATCATCTGAGAAGCCCCAATTCATCAGCTACAAACTCTCCAGTGCGGAAACGAGCAGATTCAACGACATCAAACAAGAATGTTCCCAACTATCTCAAGCCTACAATGTCTTCATCAGGTGACTTCAACATTCACAATAAACCTACTCTAACTCGAAGAAGATCATTCGATAAGCCTCCTCTTGCTACTTTGCAAAAAAACGCTAATCCTAAAGAGAGAATTCTTCGGTCATCCTCATCGTTTTCAGGAAAAAGTTCACCTTCCCAGAAACTCCCTTCGGATAGATTATCCAGAGCATCTCCTAAGAGTAAGGATGCCACCAGTAAACAACGAGGCACTGGCATGTATTCGAGACCAGGGACAATAAAGAAGAGCACAACCACCGGTACAATCTCCAAGAATGACATGCACAAAACAAGAAACGATCAAGATGGTCATAATGGTTCGACGCCAAAAACATCAATAACTGATTCTTCTCATGCAGTGGAGGATGTTATTTCTCAGGCTGAAACTGATGAAGACGACATATACAAGTCGAGCATTGATCAGGATGGTCACCATGATTTAACACCTAAAGCATCAGTAATAACTGATTCTCTCCAGGCAACTGAGGATGTTAATCCTCAAACTGAACTATCAGAGCAAGAAGATAATCAAGAATTGCCGGTGACTGATACTGAAAGTGACGTGCTCGTTAACAACAGTGGAGCTGCTGCTTCTGATGCAGGAGAAAACAATCCAGCCATCGAAGATCCAGAAGAGCATAATGGAAATGTAATCAACGCTGAAATCGTTGTGGATAACCAAGAAATCAATAAGATGGAAAACTCAGAAGAGGAACAACCTGTTGCAGAAACCAGCACCACCAACCCTAAAGAGCCAGAAGAAATTACCAGTGAACTTAATGAACATCACCTTGAAGAGAACATGGTCGAAGTAGTGAATGAGACTCAAGAAGAGAAAGAAGAGGAAGAAGGACGAAACCAAGGAAAGGAAACTGTCTTGGAAAAGGAACATGAAGCAGTGCAGGAGACTAATACTAATGTGACATCATCAAAACCTCAACATCAAGTGGTGCAAGGGAAGAAGGAATCTGTCGTCTCCAATGATGTGATTGAAGAGACTGCAACTAAGCTTAGAGAGCAAAGGAAGAACAGAGTGAAAGCACTGGCTGGTGCCTTTGAAACTGTCATCTCCTTGCAGGAGCCCAAGTGAGTATTTCTGTTTGGAGTATACATGTATTCATTAGTTGGTAGCTGTATGATTTATAGTTACCATCAGTTTATTCTATTTTCAGCTTTGAGGAACTTTCAGTAAAATAACTTCTGTTCAGATACCAACAAAAATAACGATAATGATAAAATCATAGCAACTAAAACATGAACAGTCACAATGATATAATCGTAATCAAATCATTTTATGTTTTTATCACGTGTTTTGATTTCTAATCATAACCATTATGTGCATCTGTTGAAATACTGATGCTTCTGACATAAAATATTTATCCTTTGCAGCTTCATCATACACAGTTTCTGATTAATGTTTGGTATATATTGTAATTTCAGGGCATAAAATTAGAACTTTTGGTAGAACTGGACATGCTTTGAGTGGAAGATCAGACATGCAGCCATAGTTTGGCTGATCGGGAATGCATCACCAAAATTCTATTCATCTATAATTGTTGATCAGAAAGGTATTTCCGTAAGTAAATTCTAGGAACATACAATTCTTTCACAAGCAAAAAAAGGAAAAAAGAAGGAAAGTATATACATATATATATAAAAGAAATCAAAAGTAAAAAAGAAGACATATATGTGGTTTTACTTTATGTTGCTTTAGAGCTTTTATCTTAAACAGCTCTGTATCGAAAAAATATGTAATATTTTTCTTTGAATTTGCCACAGGCTCTGGTGAGTAGTGAAATTATTTTATAGGATTGTTGATTGGCCAAAATGGTAATGCATAAGATCAAATGATAACTCAAAATATCATTGAATGATTATCAACTGTTCTTAGAGTATTAATAAAGAAAGGGAGATTCTGTTTTTCAACAATAAATTCCGAGACTAATTGGTAGCATCCTAATAGTGGAAGTTGCTTTAAAATTTAAATGAAAGGACTGGACTTAACTGATGATTAACAAAGTGTAGTGTATGGTAAGAGAAGTTGTAATAAAGCTTGTAATAAACGTAATATGAAATGTTTAGACAAATTGGAAATGGAAACGATTGGATTGACAGTTGCATTGGCTGATCAGATGATTGGATGATCTGACTGCTAACTAATTATAAACTTAAAAATTGGAAAGTTTCTCTAACAACTTGGCAACGTCATTCAAATAAGGGCTACAGACCAGTTTGTGGCAATTGCAACAAAGCTGCTGCCATATATCCATTTCAGTGGACGACAAACTAGTTCAGAAGATGTGAATAATTTTCATTCTAATCTTAAACCATGCAACGTATCTTATTTTTCACATTCATGAAAGGCAACTGCTGCTAGAAACAACATGGAAGGCAAAAGACTTTAATAGCTCACTCAGTGGTAAAGAGACACCATGAACCAATTTACCAAAAGAATTTGGAAAGGAAATTTACTTACCAGGTTCCTTAACCAACTAGGTTGTGGTAGGTTCTTTACGTACTGCATTCCTCTACCTACCCAATTTTCAGTACTTTGGTGGATTGACCAAAGCCATTACTACTTATGGAGAGACGGGCCAAACACGGACAATTTGGGCTGATAATTAAGAGGATAACCAGAACAGTAAAGTGGAAGCGCGGCAATAATGTTCTGAAGCTATGGTAAGCTATACACAAGTTCATCAGCACTACCAAAAGACTAGAGCATAAATCATTAAGACTTCAGATATAGCTGAAAATAAGACCAAATATTCATGTGGACAGGATCACCAGATAATAAAATCCAGATGAACCAAATACAAAGGTCAAAGGGTTTGGCAAGAAATATATCAATCGTTACAAATAGTGTAGCTCATCATTAGCAAAACTAGATTCAATTCCATAGAACCAAAAATAAGCTACTTGTGTCAGTATCACATAAACGGTTGGCACATGAAATTCATCATTTACAAAGTTTTAGCTTCTTGAAAAATGAAGATACCAGAGATTTTGGATAAGGTTTTGTAGCAAGACAGGTTGGTATATTTTCTGGTTGTTCAATCCACAGGTTACAAGCAATGCCCCCAGCTTTTAGCTTTTCTGCCAGGTTCAGTATCTGGGCTTCACCCTTCACTTCAAGAGTTACCTACATATCCAAGAAAGAAAGTTGCATTGAATCTTTGATCTTCTCTAAATTCTCTATACCAAGGACTAATCTAAGTCAGAATGCATCGAAGTGAAACATATGTTGATGGCATTCTGAAAATTATTTCCCAATTATAAGGAAGTTGCTTACAAATAATCTTACTTCATTGCAAAAAGTTAATCATATGTAAATTAGAGTATTGAACTTCTTTAGACATATCCAAAGGCATTTATTGACCCCAAGTTCACAGCAAGCAACTTCAGTGTAAAATTCTGCATATTCATGTTTTACATACTAGCCTAAGCAAGCACCAGTTCATTACAGAAAGGAGCTAACAGAGCATCAACTGGCTTTTGTTATTCCATAAGCACCATTTGCTCTTTTCAACTTCCTACAACTGAAAATTGAACCTACAATACACCTTAAGAGAATAAATCACACAGGATCCAGCTCACCAGGAAACCAACCACCACCTTGTAATAAGTGTAATCATTTTGGTCTTTTCCTGACATAACACGACACATCGACCAACCTTGCCCATCAACTTCATTTTCTACCTTTTCAACCACGAGAATGCTCAGCCTCCTAATATCTAAACTAATAATCTAATGACTAATATACATGCTTCACTAGCACCTTGCGTGTGGTGTAATGGTCAATGCAGTGAGGCCTTCGAGATCAGTGTCCAAGTTCCATCTGAAAAAGAAAGCTAGATAATCTCTTCCCATGAATCCCATTTGTCTAAGCTTTGGTGGACAGAATTATCTGACAGTGAACTAATGATAATTGATAGGTAACAGTCAAGGTGCACACGAAGATGCACTTCTACACTCGGTTATCGCAATCCATTATAACTATTAACATTATGCTGTTGCAAGTTCCACAATCTCATTAGCATATACTACTAAGTTAACCAATAAAAGTATGTTCTTTACAATTTCTTCATGCTAAAGTATTGTTGTTTACAGAGAGCCACCTTAAATTATCTTCTAGCTAACTGATAGTACAAATATTGCTACATGATCAATGTATAGAACTAATTAATCTGGTGAATCCGAAAAAGATATGAGGAATCTTACTAAACAAAAATCAACTAATTAGACGATTTACCTTATGCATCGAATCGAGATTGGAAGGGCTACAATACTGAAGAGTAACAGCATCATCTTTGTGAGACCAAATGGCGGCGACGGCGGCATGGCAGCCTTGCGTAACTACACTTCCTAACGGCCACGAATCAATCAAATCTCTCCGTAGAACAACGTACTGAACGACCGTATCGGTAATCGAGTTCTCCTCTATACTATTATCGCCGGTTATGGTTGTGTCGCCACCGGCAGCGGTGGCGCTGACGGCGGTCGTGCTGGAGTCGCCGGAAATAGAAATCGACGTTGATTCCATCCGAGATGTTACGACGCCGTTTCGTGGCCGGAGATTAGTTAACTGAATCGCCGGAGCTAAGCTGGAGAAAAAGGGCTTCAAGTTCAGAGATGCATAACGAGAGCAGAATAGAGTGCCCATTTTCTGTTTTTTTCAAGTTCCATTTTTGCCCTTTTTCTAATTAATTACATATATAATGCAAACATTAATTATACGTCCAAATATTTTTACGAAAATTATGAATTTAAAATAAATATTTGATAACACATCGATGGATTAATTCAATAATATGGGAATTAGCAAGACCAAAGAGTCGTATATACGTTACTTCATTTTTTCTATGACTTTCTTTAAGGCTTGAGTGAAGATATATATGACGTTTCGAAGTTAATTGCACTGTTCGAATTCTCATCTAGACACATTTTCCAAGAATGTTGATCAAAGTCAATTATTGACCTTTTCTGAAGGCTAAAATGTAGAACTCAGCACAAACTCATACCGAAGGCCTTGATATTCGAGCGTGCCAACCATGCTTCTAGCCTGATTTGGCCATTTTGGAGTGAACATAAAATGATCTAGTAAGAAAAATATGAAAATTCCATAGATTGTCATGTAGAATTGACCCTTTATCGATTATTAATCAAATATACGTTACTAGGGTGCTCCAATAAAAATAAAGATATATTTGGATCGACTATTGAACGATAACGACCTCAAACAAAAATAACTCGATAAAACTTTTTTTTGGGCTGTACTGTTAGCTGTTTAGAATCTTTTGCTGGACGATGAATTCATAGAAAATATCTTTAAGAAATATATTTTTTTTTCTTCTATTTATATTTATGTTTTACATCCAAAGTTTATATTGTGATTCTGTGAATATCTCTTGGAGCTCTCATAGGTACATACATAATAATTTTTTTTGTTATTATTTTCTTTTTCATTTCCAGTAGACGAGGGTCTCCTGAAAACAGCATCTCTATCTCTATGAGGTATTAGTAAGGTCTGTGTACACTTTTACCCTCTCTAGACCAACTTGTGCGATTCCACGGGTATATTGTTGTTTTCCTAAATTATATTTTTTTCCCTGCATTTTTATATATTCTGATTATACTAGGAACTAAATGAATCCTTGTTTCTTTTTCAATCAATTTTTGTGGACATGATATCCTGATCAAGGTTTTAGAAAAAGTTGAATTCACATAGTGATGTTTGGGGTGTGGAAAGGAACTTGTAGTATATACTTTATTGTGAAAAATTGAACGAGTAAACGCACGCGTCTTACATGGCAATTCGTTGTGAATACACACATTCTACATGGCAAATGATTTGTTTTATGTCATGTATAACGCGTGTCTCTACTTGTGCATGTTCAAAGTTGGAGGGTATACATGTTGGCTAAAGCCAACTGAATGGACATGTTTATGTATTAAGCCTATATTTGATATATCCATATATATTCCGTCACAAATGTGTGTTTTTCTTATAGACGTTGACTATTGTACTCGCCTATGTACATGTTTGTGTCGCGTTGAAGCTATTTGATATGAACATTCCATCACATGTGTTATTTTTGTAGACATTAAATCCTCTATTCGCCTATGTACATGTTTGCATCGCGTTTCTATCGTTTCACATGCTTTTTTTTCCTCTCTCTTGATGTTGAAACTTTTCAAATTTAGCAGGCGAGTAGTGAAGAATGGATACTGAAGGTGTAGATCAACAGACAAAATCAGAAGGAGGGGTAAGGAGAAGACTATGTTCATGCACGAAAGACGATTTTCTTCCTGAGGAATCATTCAAAAGCTGGGGAAACTATGCAAATGCACTGATACAAACGCCAACAAGGCTAATAGATAAGATCCTGACACGTTCTGAGGACGAGGAGGAGCTGGAAGCAAAGTCGCGGAGCCAGAATGAAATGAAGAAGACACTTACTTGGTGGGATTTGATATGGTTCGGAATGGGAGCTGTTATTGGAGCTGGAATATTTGTTCTTACAGGTGTTGAAGCAAACCAAGATGCTGGTCCTGCTGTCGTTTTATCCTATGTTGTGTCTGGAATCTCTGCTTTGCTGTCTGTTTTTTGCTATACGGAGTTTGCTGTCGAGATTCCTGTAGCAGGTAATTGTCGACTCTTAACTTGTTTGAGACTAAGGCATCGTTGTTGTACATGTATAACAAGCTAGGTAAGGTACAATAGACGTGTTATTTATGGTGTGTTAGCAGGTGACCTGTCTTATTTATCGTCTTTTATGAATGGTTAACTCAACTATGGCGATTGAAGTTGTTTAACGATGTTTTAGGTGGTTCATTTGCCTACTTGAGAGTGGAGTTAGGTGACTTTGTTGCATTCATTGCTGCTGGTAATATACTTCTTGAATATGTCATTGCTGGTGCTGCAGTAGCTCGTACGTGGACTTCCTATTTCGCGACTCTACTGAACTTCAACTCAGACAAATTCCTCATCAAGGTGGACAGTTTAGCATAAGGATACAACGAGCTAGATCCGATTGCTGTTGGAGTTTGCATTATCATCTGTATAATTGCGATTCTTAGTACAAAGGGCTCATCTCGTCTCAATTACATTGCCACAATCGTTCACATTTTCGTGATCCTTTTCATCATCGTCTGTGGCCTAATAAAGTCAGATGCCAAGAACTACACCTCCTTTGCTCCATTTGGCGTTCGTGGGATTTTCAAGGCTTCTGCAGTTTTGTTCTTCGCGTATGTTGGATTCGATGCTGTTTCCACTATGGCTGAGGAAACTAAAAATCCTGGCAGAGATATTCCAATTGGACTAATTGGTTCTATGGTGATCACTACTTTTTTGTACTGTTTACTAGCCATGACTTTGTGTCTCATGCAGCCATATCAGAAGATTGATACTAAGGCTCCATTCTCCGTGGCGTTTAAATCTGTTGGATGGAGCTGGGCACAGTATCTCGTTGCTGCAGGAGCGTTGAAAGGCATGACATCGGTGTTGCTGGTGGGCGCTGTTGGTCAGGCTCGTTATCTAACTCATATTTCAAGAACTCACATGATGCCTCCTTGGTTTTCTCAAGTCAATGCCAAGACAGGTACGTATTCAAGATTTAAATTTGATGAATTTCGTTCTGTTAATGCTACATCTGTCACTGCAGGCACACCAGTCAATGCCACAGCTATCATGTCCTGTGCTACTGCAATCATTGCCTTGTTCACGAAACTCGATATCCTCTCCAACCTCCTATCAATCTCCACCCTCTTCATCTTCATGCTGGTTTCTCTAGCTCTCCTCGTTAGACGCTACTACATTCATGGACAGACAACAGTTTCCAATCGCAACAAGCTCATCGCGTTTCTCCTGATCATCCTTGCATCCTCAGTCGCCACGGCTACTTACTGGGGACTAAGTAAACATGGATGGTTTGGCTATTGCATTACTGTGCCAATATGGTTACTAGCAACAACAGGACTTTGGTATTTTGTCCCTCATGCTAGAAATCCAAAGCTTTGGGGTGTACCATTAGTGCCATGGTTACCATCAGCTTCAATTGCCATTAACATTTTTCTTTTAGGTTCAATAGATAGAGCTTCATTCATAAGGTTTGGTGGTTGGACTTGTTTTTTGTTGGTGTATTATTTGTTTTTTGGACTTCATGCTTCTTATGACACTGCAAAAGAATTTGAAAAGGGTAAAGGGTGGAAGAATATTGAAGAGGGAAATGGTGTACATAGCAAAGATGTTGCACCTATGTGAAAAAAACGTGCATCATGTGTTTATATCAAATCAATAAATGCATGACATGTGTCGTTACATACACTTCTGTCACTTAATCATGGTTGATGAACGCATATCTTTACTTTGTTAAACTACTTAACACTATTGTGCTCATACTGAAATTTTTATAGTAATTTATCGTGTTCCAACTTGATCAAGAATGTATTGGTTTGTACTTGAAGAATTTCAATGGTGAGTATCCAATTGGGCACAAATATTTGAGGGACTAAATCTTCTTTGATAATGTATATGCTCATACTCGATTTAATTGGACCGATACAATATCTATAACTTCTGAACGAAGGTAATAACATCAATATATATAAGTAAATTCTCAATTAATTTATTTTAAGAGGAAAAGAAAAATTACTTAGATTTTCGACAGCAAGTTTTCGATTATTCAATCTTTGATCGTTGTTCCTCGATTAACATGTGCTCATCAATGTTTGCTTTTTAGTCTTTTTTCTTGGTCTAGTTCGTAGTGTTTAAACTATGTTTATCCTTCATGTTTATATACATAAAGAAAAACTATTTTATTAAAATAATCAAACAGATTTTCTTATTACCTTTTCTTCCAATATTTTTTCAAATATATTTAATTAGAAGAAAAACATATATATTTTATGTAATTTTTTGGTAAGTTTATTTCAAAAGATTCGAGGAATAATATTCAAAATTGATTCAAATAATCGATAGTTAATCATCTTACCCCCAATAAATTTATTTGAGAAGGGAGTAAATACATTAAAAAATAAACTAGTTGACCTCTTACCTCCAATAAATTTACCTGGGAAGCTCTCGTTCATAGTTTTGCTACAGATGATACATGAGGAATCTTTTTATGGCGGCTCTTCCTTTTAATGACCGACATATCTATGATTCTTTTCTCCCAGATAAAGCAGTAGGCATCGGTCCGTAGAATCCCACAGTTTGACGAACGGTAGAAATTTTTTGTCCATCCCCTAGCCTCCCTCCCCCCCCCATAAGTAAGTACTCTTTTTAAAAAAATGAAACCCTTGTATTTATCTTCAACGATTAATAATTTTTCTATATTCAAGCAAGCCTTGCTCATCTTACTAAAAACACGAGTCAAAAATATATATTAAAAATTAAAAAAAATAGATTATTGATTTTCCAAAAATGGCAAAATACCATAAGAAAACAAAAAGGGGTTGACACAAAGTAGAATATCAACTCAAAATATGATACTCTTGTGACACTCTTTCTATTTTTATTCGTCTCAAAAAGAATATTATTTTACTATAATTTAAAACAACTTGACTTTAAAACTTCTCATTAATCAAATAAATTTCAATCATACAAATTTCTTAAAATAATTTTAGACGTAAATTTCAAAAGTTTTACTTTTTTTTCTTAAATATCGTGCCAAATTAAAAAGTGCAACATAAAAAATGTGACGGAGGGAGTATTATTTTAATTTTGGAAATGAACAAATCATTTCATACTGTTAGAATCTCAAATAGTCAAAAAAAAAAGTTTTGAGAGAGAAAATAAATTTATAGTGTAGTAGTACTGTCCAGCACTTTGTCACTGCCAGAAGGACAAATAATTTCTTGGACTAAGCAAAGAGTGTGTTGTGAAAAAAGGCAGAGCCTTTATGTTTCCCCGATTCATCTTTAGGGTTTACTTTCTCCCCCCACTTCCTTTTTCTTCTTCCCAGAAGTCACAAATTTAAATCTTGCTCATATTCACTGGATCTTACCTTAACATTTATCTGTAAGTTGTTCTGACAAAGCCATTTTATCTGTTTATCAGTCTTTTGTTGTTGTTGTTGTATTAGTATTTGTTGATTTTCTTGATTTTGGTTGGGAATTGTTTGGTGGGGTGGTTGTTTTTTGATCATTTATCTTGACTTAGTTGAAAAGGGGGTGATCAAAGATATGGTGGAGGGGAAAAGATTGAATCTTTTTGAGGTTTGAGGTAGGGGGGGTTGTTTTTTTATAAGGAAAGATTAGAACTTTATGTGTTGAATTGTTTGATATTTCAGATTGATTTGTGGGGTTTATTGGTGGATTAGTGGTATTTGTTGTTTTTTGGTGATGAGCCAGATGGATAAAGGCATTGAAAATTTGATGTCTGCAAGAAGATGTTTGAGGGCAAATTTTGAAAAGTCAAAAGCTTTAGGTTTATCTATTGAAAAAGCTGGGCCTAGATTTGATGAGATTATTCAGAGATTGCCATCTTTGGAGGCAGCAATAAGGCCAATTAGAGCTCAGAAAGATGCTCTTGCTGCTGTTGGGGGTCATATTAATCGAGCTGTAGTCCCTGCGACGGCAGTTTTAAAGGTGTTTGATGCGATTCATGGACTCGAGAAGTCTTTGTCTGATCCTCAATCGGACCTCCCGGGGTACCTTGGCGTGCTCAAGAGGCTTGAGGAGGCATTGAAGTTTTTAGGAGAGAATTGCGAGATGGCAATTCAGTGGTTGGCAGATATTGTGGAGTACCTAGAGGATCATGCAGTTGCTGATGGTAGGTTTACTTCAAGTATGAAGGAGGCATTGACTTCTCTGAGGGAATTGCACATTGGGGAGGAAAAGGATCGGCTTGATGGAGGGCTTCTTGAGGTTGCGTTGGACAGATTGGAAAGTGAATTTCGACAGCTCTTGGTTGAAAATACTATTCCGTTGCCAATGTCTGATCCAGTCTTGCCAGGTGAACAAGCCTGCATTGCGCCCTCCCCTTTGCCAGTGACTGTTATCCAGAAGCTACAGGCTATAATCGGAAGATTGATTGCTAATAACAGGCTTGATAAGTGCATATCTATTTATGTTGAGGTGAGGAGTTCTAATGTCCGGACAAGTTTGCAGGCACTTAATTTGGATTATCTAGAAATCTCGATTTCTGAGTTCAATGATGTGCAGAGTATAGAGGGTCACATTGCTCAGTGGGGTAAGCATTTAGAATTTGCTGTAAAACATCTTTTTGAAGCTGAATATAAACTTTGTAATGATGTTTTCGAGAGAATAGGGTTGGATGTATGGATGAGCTGTTTCGCTAAGATAGCTGCTCAAGCAGGCATTCTTGCATTCCTTCAATTTGGAAAAACAGTTACAGAGAGTAAGAAGGATCCAATCAAGCTGTTGAAGTTGTTGGACATATTTGCATTTTTAAACAAGTTAAGATTGGATTTCAATCGGCTCTTTGGTGGAGCTGCGTGTGTGGAAATACAAAATTTGACTAGGGATTTAATCAAGAGTGTGATTGAAGGTGCTAGTGAGATCTTTTGGGAACTTATGGTTCAAGTTGAATTGCAAAGGCAAATGCCACCTCCTCCTGATGGCAGTGTTCCGAAACTTATCATATTCATCACCGACTATTGCAATAAGCTTCTTGGGAATGATTACAAGTCTATCCTCACCCAAGTTCTGATTATTGAAAGAAGTTGGAAGCAGGAAAAATTTCAAGAGCGCCTCCTCTTTAATGAGCTACTGAATATAATGAGAGCGGTTGACGTGAATTTGGAGACATGGACAAAGGCCTATCAAGATGTTATTTTGTCGTATGTGTTCTTGATGAATAATCATTGGCATCTATATAAGCATCTTAAAGGAACGAAGCTTGGAGGTCTGCTGGGAGATTCTCGGTTAAGAGAGCATGAACAGTACAAGGAGTACTATTCTGCCTTTTTCTTGAAAGAGAGCTGGGGAAAGCTTCCTGCTTTATTAAGCAGGGAGGGTCTTATTCTGTTTTCTGGTGGGCGGGCGACTGCTCGCGATCTTGTCAAGAAACGATTAAAAGCCTTTAACGAAGCATTTGATGAAATGTATAAAAAGCAGTCTAATTGGATAATACTGGACAAAGACCTGCGGGATAAGACATGCCAGTTAATCATTCAAGCAATTGTGCCTGTTTACCGAAGTTACATGCAGAACTATGGGCCGTTGGTTGAACAAGAAGGAAGTAGCAAATATGTGAAATATACAGCTCAGACTTTGGAAAAAATGCTGAGCAGTCTGTTTCATCCAAAACCAGTGAAACATGGTAGTTTTAAAGTTCGACATCCTAGTGGAAAGTTCAACAATGTTATTACAGATCATAATCAGACCTCTCCTACTGTTAAGTAATTGTTAGATTGTCATCGTTAAGGCAACAGTTAAACTTGACAGCTCTTCTGGTGTTAACCGTCCATGTTCTAGATGGTCATCTGTCACTCTTTGTATAGTAAGTTCCTGAAGGATTCATTCGCTACCATTTAGCAAGGTCAGATTTACAAGCATAAAGAAGCAGCTATCCTCGACTGGCCCCTTAGTTAGATCTATGAAGGACTTGTCCGTTAAACCTATTCAACTTGTCCCGCATACTTACTGATTAGTTCAGCAACGAAGTAAGAAACCGTACTGTCCCATGAGTTGTTGCAGCTGTCTTGTACAATATAGGTAATTTTCATTTCTAGAGGTTTTACAATTCTTACATGTATCTTGATGATTTTTACATAATATGCAACGTGTTATTTATTCCTTTAGATGGAAATGTCAGTTGAAGTAATTCTCTGAGCCTTAGTCGGAACGATGTTTATCAATAAAGATATTATGCAATCTTCTTTACTAGCAATTACCATTTGATCAGGAAATATCCTCTGATGAGTGGATTTACTTACTCCCATTTGATTGTTGGTTATGAAGGCTTCCTTCTTGTTGGACTTTAGCCTTTTAAGTGACTTGCTGAGGCCTGAGTCAATGGACTTGGGTTATACAAGTTGTCTTGCAATGTTGTTTTTCTTATGTTTCTTGTTATACTACTGTGTCATCCTACTAGCTTCTTGTTTTTGGGCATTCTTTTGTACTTTCTATGCTTTTGTTTTCCATTCTCCCTATTGAACACCAATTTTTTGTTTGATAGCCGAGAAATCTATTTGTGGTTGGCCCCTTTGGACCAACCACAACCTTCTAAACTCGGTGGATAATGGGCTCGCCCTTCTTCACTCGCTTTGCATGGTGTGGGGCTTAAACCTGTGACTTCAGTCACAAATCCTCCTCCCTTTGCCACTTGAGCTAGGCCTTGGGGCCCTATCGAACACCATTTCCCGCTTTTGTTGCTCAAACTCTTCAAATATATCGTCTGGTGTGTGTCATATCCAACATAAGTGTAGTCATGTTTTAGAAGAGTCCGAGCAACACAGTTTCTTATCATGGAAAGGAGATTAAAACCATTGGGATTCAGCACCAATAGGAAGAATGATGAGAGCTAAAGAAAGTAATTATTCTTTTTAGAGATTAGTCAAATCTCCTATTGCTTAAATTTGCTTTTCTTCTCTTTACAATCATGATTATTGAATGCTTTATACCCTCAAATGACAAGAAATATTAATTGTTTTCAACTATATCCTTGTGTTGAAGAACTATTTCTTCTTAATAATTCTCAAGAAACACCTAACAAAATATGGATAACTTAGTAAACTATATTTTTTAAATTAGTTTTCTTAACGTGCGTGAAATGAATTAAAGCGATACTTATTTTAGAACGGAGAAAGTATTCTGGTGATTATAAATTAGGATGGAACTAGCTTAGATATATAAACAATGTATTCAATGTAATTCTACAAGTAGAATGTACACACACGTTAGTCTTATCTTTCTGGGAAGAGATATTATTTTCAATGAACATTTGGCTCAAAATAAAATAGAATAAATAAAACAAGTAATAGTGAAAATTAGGAGAATAAGACACTATGGATATACCAACTAATGCTACCATGCTCAACTACTTGTTACCCTTATCTTCGACTTTTAAACTTTTTTTATTTAGAATCATGTTTTCTAATTCATTTTTGGCCTACATCCGCTCTTCCATATAGCTAACCTCCTAAAACAAATGAACGTTGAGGCCCTTAGAGCCTAACTCTAATGGCAAAGGATGGAGAATTTACGACTGACATCACAGATTCAAATCGCACACCATGCAAACTCAACTGTCTTACCTCAGCCAAAGAAACAACTTTATCTTTCCCCCTTAGTCCATGCACTAGTAAAAATTTGTAAAGTACCATTGGCATCCATTTTTTATATTTTAATCACTCCCCTATTTTGCTAGAAAACAAAACCTTGAAAAGAAAAATTGTTCAATCTTGAACTTGCAGTAACATATAATATAAAATTGAAAAAATAAATTTAAAATGTATGAATACCCATCATATGTTCAGCAGCTTCTAATATACAAAGCAATTTATTCTTGACTTTTAATTAATTAATTGATAAAATCCTTCAAAGAATAGAATCTTGTTAGTTGGGGATGACAAAAAACATCACTTGTGAGATTTTATTATTATTATTATTATTATTATTATTATTATTATTATTATTATTATTATTATATCAAAATAAAAAAGAGCATCAAATTAAATATATTATTTTTGCTTATGGGTTTGAGATGAGGGTTCACAGGAAACAATCTTTCTACTTCTATGAGGTAATGGTAAAGTCTGCATACATTAAATCCTTCCCAGATTCTATTGTGAAATTATATTGAATATGTTGTTGATGAAATAGGACGGAGGGAGTAATAAAGAATGGGATGAAATCCATATTCCTAACCCATTGTATTGCCCAACCTTTTTGACTTTTCTTATTAAACATTTTATTTTATATAATAAAGACAAAGACTATGGGAAGAAGACAACAACCTCGAAATATGTTTTAGTCAAAATTTTGTAACCAAACTTAGGATCCTTTTGGACAAACCTTTTTTATTTTAATTTGTGATATTATTTTATTTAATATACATTTTAATTTAATTTAATTTAATTCTATAAATAAATGGAGTCAAAATTTTGTGAAAGTTTTTCTCTTTTTCTCTTTCATCCCCTAAAATTTTTCCAAATTTACATAAACAAACCAATCCCTCAACTTTCTACTCTCTACTCTTTTCAACCACTAACTTTCTCAAATATCATTTTCACCCCTCTATTTCCTCCAAACTACAAAGACACCCTACAACTCCCTACCCCTTTCACTTCACTCTTTCTTCTTCCCGAAATTCACCACTTGAGAATTATTCTCCTGCATCGCGACTTGTGTATGACAATGTTCCCCTTCATAAGTTACAATCAGCATCTTTGGATCATCCATAGCCCTCTCCACGTGTTTCCTTGCTGGACATCCACGGAAGATGCTACACTTATAGTAACCCCTGATCATCAAAAAAAATATAATAAATCAGATCTGATCCGTTTGTTTGATATGATAAATAACGGCTGTGATTGATGGTGCATTGAAGTTACCTTGGGTATGCTGAACCCTTGATCGGCTTCTGCCCGTATTTCCTCCATGAAAACTCATCCGCCGGTATATCGGCGATCCTTGAACTTATCGACGGAATTCTTATCACCTTCTTAGGGCGGAATTTCCTGTTTCAAAAATACAAAAATGAATTAACAATACTCAATCGAGTTAAGTTGCATCAATTCTTCATTTTTAATACGGATTCGTATCAAATTCTTTAAAAATACATTATTTTTTGATGAATTCGACATACACTTACAATAACTTTTTGAAGAATCCGAGCAACCAGTATATTCGAGTGTTTATTGAAAATAATTTTTTTTAAAAAAATATGATAAAGTCAATAAAACGGAGAAAAGAAGTTATCAAACGCGATAAAAGGAACGTGAATATCACGTGTTTATTTAGGTCAATGAAGAACGAACCTCTTTTTGCAGTGACACTTGCCGGAGCCGGTGGATTTGCTACCGGAGATAGAATCAGATTGTTCATGCTCACGGCATCTTTTTCCAGTGACACCAACTTTCCCAGCCTGTACTGGAAACAGTAACATGGAAGAAGAACCTTGCTTACCATTCGATACACTTCCTTCGCCGGTAATCGACGAAACAAACGACGAAGAGTTCGTCGTCGTCGGAGTCGCCATCAGCTTTGATTTCACAGCAACAGTAACAGCATCAGAATTCCCGATCAGAAGATCAACATTTGGCTTAGTAAAGTCAAGTGTCAACGCCGTCTGTACCGGATTTGCCGGCGTCTCCTTCGCCGGAGCAAAGTTCATCGGCGGACCAAGAGACAACGAAGTAAACGAATCAGGATGAGCTTGAACCTGAGCCTGAGCCTGAACCGGACCACGACGGAACCGAGCATGACCGGTCCGGTCCAACATAGAAATCACCTTCTTAAACTTCGAAACCGTGAAATCAGCTATTTCACGGCAATCAACCTGAACCGGTTCATGAGAAACCAACCGGATTAAATGCTCCATGGATTTTAAACCGGCCGAAGCCGCTTCTTGTATAGCTAAGTTTTCATTCATTTTCGAAACTACGGCCATTTTTTATTTCATGATAAAGAAGACGCAGAAGAGTGTGGTATATAAAGGGGAAAAATGATGACCGGGTGACTGGTCAAGCAGGTAAAGTCAAATTTCCTTTTGATCATACGGCTGAGATTAATTTGATAATTTCTATGTGATCAACAAAAAAACAAAAAAAAAAGATTTAAAAAAACAACCTCTTTTTCTTTTCTGGTATAGCAGAAATGGTGGGACCAAAGTAGCAATTTATTTTAATTAAATAAAAGTACAATTCTTGCTGCAGGGAGTACAAGTTAATAATGCATTAATTTTTAAGTTGTAAGATTTGTGGTTGATGAGAAAGAGACAAATAGAGGATTAAGTTTGTTTTAATATTTGAGTTTATCTAACTTAATGCAGATAATAATAATCTCATATCACCCCTCTTTAACCACTCCTTTTTACATGAAGAAAATTTGATTTAATGATTTGATATTCTATTGTTGGTAGGGGCAGAAATAAATATCGAAAAATTAAAAAGTCGAATCGAATTAAATTAATTTAATTCTTTGATTTTTTGTTTTGATGTCGTTGTTCTTTTTTCAATGATTTTTTGATTTGGTGTTCATTGTAGAGGTCTTAAAATTTCGGTGCACTGAAGAATCGAACTTTTATTAAAACTATATATATATATATATTTGTAATTCATAAAACAAGTCAAAGTAGCAATAAATTTGTAATTCATATAGTTAACCTGAAATATTTTTTTTCAAGAGAAATTCAAATATTTATGTCATGTAAAATAATTCATCTTCATGCTTCTTTTCCTCTAGTAATAGTTGGAGATGCAAGTTCTTGACAAAGATAAATATATATTTTTTAGAGCCACATCATCACTTAACATGATTTTAAATTTTTTAATTATCTTATACTTTGATTTTGTTCTCATTTTATTTTTCATTATTTCACGCTGAAAAACTAATTTAAAACGACCAAATAAAATCAAATCGAACTTGAAAAAAACCAAATTGAACCGAATTAGTTAGATTCGATTTATGGTGCACTCTTTTTCAAAATCGAAGAATCGAATTGAAATTTGTTCGAATAAAAATTTGTTAAAATCGAACCGAATGCCCACCCCTAATTGTTGGTATGTTTATTATTTGATTTAATTAATTGTTCTTTTAAAAAATATATTAAATCAATTTTGGTTATTCAATTGTACATTGTCAAAATTAAGTTTTTTAAAAGTCGCTAGTATATTTTGATTTATTAGAAAAAGTCACGAAAGATTCACAATAATTTCAGGACCTCTCATTTGCCATTTATAAGATAATAATAAGTCAATAATTGTATACATGTAATTAGGGGTGTCGAGGATTTGGTTCATCCAATTATTTTTAAAAAAGTATAGTGTATTAATTTACTTGTGGCTCAATGTTAATAAATCAAATTAGTCTTTGTGAAATCATCTAAATATTTTTGATTTCTCTTCAATATTGATGTGGTTCGATTAATTTTTGATGATTTTGAAACTTTATATAAGGTTGCAAGTAAAAATAATAACATGATACTATGCATACTTGCAAGTGTTTGGTGAAAAATATTCTAGTCATTTTGGCTATTGAATAGACGATGAATTAGAGGAATATGAGAAAAATAATAAAAATAAAATATGAGAAATACCAAATAATTTAAAACAATAAGTTGAATGCAATAAGGCTATAAAATTTCTAATATTTATCATTTGAGATATAATATTTGTTGAACCATATAATATTGATGCAAAATCAATCTAATAAATTAAAATATACATGGATAAAAAGACTATTGTTAATAAAGCATATATATCCAACATGTTGCAAAAAAAAATATATACAAAAAATCACAAAAAAATCTTCAAGAGATAAAATAAAGCTTGGTGGAATCCATTAATCAATTAAAAATTATAAATACTTGTTTTTGCTTTTTACCTACTTGGAAATGATTCCTAGGATCATTGACTAAACAAGATCATACTACACTATAGAAAAATTATTAAAATATAAGCCACTATTTGTATTATGATAGGTATCAACCCCAACAACAATATTATACCAATGCATCAAAGGCTCTCGCCCATTACAAGATAAGAAGGATCGGATGTATGTAACCTGACCTCTATATTTAAAAACATAGCACGACTATTTCCTGATGACCCCTATGGTAGGTATCAAAAATAGTATTTAATATTTTATGTGTCAAATAAGAGATTACCAATTGCTATAGTTGAATTTGGAGTCTGGTAAAATTAGCTCATAAAAAATTGTATAAGTTTAAGTTTAAGTAGATTAATAATTTTTCTAATTAATTAAATTTATTTTGATTCATTCAAAAATTAAAATTGATATATAATTTAAAATGATCCATAAAAGAGACCTTGTAAAATTTTATTTCTTTTCGTACGTTATTTATGGCTATTATTTTGTAGTTTAACATATTATAAGTAAAATAGGCAAAAAATTAAAATTTGATAAAAGTTAGACGAGTTGGGTTTATAATTCATTATTTAATCCAACTTTTTCACCCATATATTCATTCTGTTCCATGTTACTTGGCCTCTGTATGAAAAATATATGTTTCATTTTACTTGTTCATTTAGAAAATTAAGAAGTTTATTATAATTTTCTTTTTTATCCTTTGTACGTAAAGCAACAATAACTAAATTTAGAGTTTGAAAATATTAATAATAAAGTTGGTTCAGTAAATACACCCCCAATAAAAGTTTTTTAAAAAATTATATCAAGTCAACACAAATCAATAGCAATAACAACATATCCAGTGAATCCCACAGAGTAGGGTATCGGAAGGTAGAGTGTATGCAGACCTTATCACTACCTCATGAAGATAGAGAAGTTGTTTTCAAAAGACCTTCGGCTCAAGTGTGTATGCTACAAGGAAAGAAGAAAAAAATAGATATATAATGACAACTAAAATAGAGAGAAATGTCAATTTACAAGAAAATAATAGAAGTAGCAAATAATCAATGAACAGCGACATACAACTATAATAACAAGATTAATCCTATGATAAACCTAAAAAACATCACAAGGCACGATAATATTCTACCCCCACTATTCTTCTATCCTAGTACTTGACCTCTACTCTTTTTTATCTAAGGTCATGTCCTCGGTGATATGAAACTGTGTTATGACTTATCTAATCATCTCTCCCTAATACTTTTTGGTCTACCTCTACCCCTTCGTACAACCTCTAGATCCAACTTTTTGCACCTCCTAACTGGGACATCGATACTTCTTCTTTACACACATTCATCACACTGCTGAATTTACCCTCCAAGTATTCTGTTTCGATCCTGTTTAATTTGAACCCTTTAGATTCCAAGGTTTGTCTCCAAATCTTCTACTTGTCATTATTCATATCCCCTGTCTCATAAGTTAATGTTATATCATCCGCAAATAGCATACGACATGGTATCTCTCCGTGAATAGACTATGTTAGCTCATCGATCACCAAGGCAAAAAGAAAAGAGCTTAACACAAATCCTTGATGATCACATCTCAACAGAAAAATATTCCAAGTCTCCTCCCATCATTCTAGCTTGAGTTTTGGCTCCATCATACATATCTTTTATTGCCCTAGTACACATCATTAAAAAGTCTTCAGCCTCTAAACACCTCCAGAGAACATCCCTCGACATTTTGTTAGCCTTCTCAAGATCAATGAACTCTAAATTGAGGCCTCTCTTTCTTTCTTTATATTTCTCCACCAATCTTCTCACTAGATGGATTGCTTCAGCAGTTGATCGCCTTGGCATGAATCCAAATTGATTCTCCAAAAAGGACACTACTCTCCTAACTCTCATCTCTATCATTTTCTCTCAAACTTTTAGAATGTGGCTTAGCAATAATATAACAGATCAAATAATGTAAAACGAGAGAGTAACTTTTAAATAAGTTAATGACTTGTTTCATTTATGAACTCACTCCATTTTAACACAATCTAACTGTACTTTAACTTGCTCATTTAACATCGATAGTTGGATACAGTGGAAAAGTCATTTTGTGATTCAAACTTTCTTCAGTAAAAAAGTATGTCATTTAAACATCGTAAAATTAATCTTTTTTATATATGTATAGTAAATATTGAACCTCCTTCATTTAATTTATGTGTCTATTTCTTTAAATTTTGAATCTTCTTAGTTATAAGTACTGCTTCACCACTAATTGAATGGATAGAATCTTTTCACTCTTAATCAAAGATTATAGAATCAAGTTTGAATTTTAAAAATAAAAATATTTTAAGGAAAAACGTTTCTCTCTTGCAGATATCTAGTCAATTTAAATTAATTCAAATATGAGTACAATAGAAAATAAAATTAAAAAAGGTATCGAATAAGAGAATAAAATCTTTAAACGAATTGACTTATTATTATTATCATTATTATTATTATTATTATTATTATTATTATTAAATAAAGTTAATGCATATATTAAAGCTGACTCTTTTGTGGAAAACCACATGGAAACCTATTAATCTATTTTGCCTACTCGTTGACCGGCTTTTACTCAACCGGCTATGCCCGGTAATTGCTTCCCATAATATCCTGACCGTCCAATTACATGAGTGAGATGACGGCTGAGATTACAAGTTGACCTTGACCTTTGACCCAGATTTCATTACGTTCTAGGAAACATCAACTATGTTGCATAACTAAGGTTATATAAGAGAGATTATTTTAGTTACGATGATGATGTTCGAGTCAGTTTATATTTATTATAAATTAATTTTTACTAGGAAAAAAATATTTATTATGAGATTTAAACTTTGTTTTCACGTAAAAATATTAAATTTTTTGGTATACAAATTGAAAAATGTAGTTTATAATAGTAATAATAATAATATATTCAGAGTAAATTTACAATATGAAAGAATGATATGTACGTAGTCATATTTCTATATTTTAAAGATACGAAGATTATTTTCGAATGATTTTTAACTTGAAACATATCAAAAATAAGTATATAAAGCAAATATAATAGCGAATAACTTAGGTGAAAAATGTAATTTACAATAATAATATATTCAGAATAAATTTACAATATGAAAGACGGTGTAAGCATAGTCACACTTCTACCTTTTAAAAATATAAAAATTATTTTTGAATAATTATTAACTCAAACGATATCAGATACATGTCATGAATCTCTTTGTGGTCAAATCTTTTTCCAAATTGTAATCATGATCCTGCATATAATGCATCGTACTTGCCCGTATCGAAGAATTTAGGTTTAAAATTTAGTATAATGAGAAAGCAACAAAAGTAGTCAATAGAATAGTTTTTTTTGAAAGAGATCAAGGTTAGAAAATTGAATGAGTCTACTATCGTGACTTTGGTCAATAAATCTTTGTTAAAACAAATATTTAAAAAAATGAAATTTGTTGGAAAATGACATTTTCCTACGCGTATATTTATGTCATTTATTTTTTTCATTTAATGTATAGTAATATAGTATATATTTTGAAGTTTAAATAATTTGAAGTCATATGCATTTCCTATTAATTTCTCTATTTTCTTTTTTGGATAAAAGGGTAAATATGTCTCTTAAATTTGTTGTTTAGAGTCGAGATATTTTTTGTTATAAAAGTGATGTATGTATACCTCTAAATGGTGCATATTTATCCTTTTTGTTAACAATTATATATTTATTTAATTAAACAAACAACAATAACTCCCGTCCATTACGGGATAAAGAGGAGTCGAATGTACGCAGCATGACCCCTATGTTTAAAACGTAAATCGACTGTTTCTGGATGACCCATAATGAGCGTTGAAAGTTGCATTGACTAACTGCTACTTCACAATTGAAAGAATCACAGACAGTTTAAAGAGTCATTTTGTTTTATTCCATCATACCCAAAAGTCAAAAAATAGTAAATATTTGACTCCATCCGGCTGTGGAAATGATTTATTTAATTAGAAAAATTAAAAATAATTTTTTTAATTTCAAAAATATCACATAAATTACCTAACTTATTTTTATTATCCCTTCAGAATTAATCCATATAAAAAAGAAAAAGAAAACCATTTTCTCTTCTATTTAGTCTTCAAATGAGTTTGGGATAGGTCAAAATAAAATAGAGATTGAGTTTTTTTTTTTATTGAGTCTAAGAGATAAATAAAAAATGAGTGGGATAGTTTTTTAAAGTCGTGTGACATTTTCAAAATTTAAAAAAAATCAGGTTTTAGGATTTATTTTAATTCATTAACAAAAGGATAAATATGCATCATTTGTTAGACGACGAGAGCATATATGCATTAGTCATTAGATAGCAAGGATATATATAAATTATTTTTTCTAATGAGTAATATATTAATTTAAATCACAATGTTAAGAAATATATTTACTCTTTTACGTTTTTTAAAATTCAATCTGATATCTCTAATTAAAGATGGAAGAATCGTATCAAACTTTTCCTAGTCTTTGGTCACCTTAAAAGGAATAAGTCTTTGGTCATTTCAAATGAAGTGATATCAAATGTGCTTTTCCACTTCATGTTTTGAAATTCAACATGAATAGAGTATGACAAAGGATTCACAAGCTCATCCTTTTTGTCTTCTTCTTCTTTCTTTTTGCATCGATCGGATTAATTAATTCAACTATTTTATCGATTATTTATTAATACAAATACGAAATAATTCAGCCTACCAAAATTTAGATAGAAGTTCACCAAATACATCTTATTTAGAAGAAAAAACATCAACCATGTTGTAACACACTAATATTATGAATTTTTAATCATAATGATATTTGTGTCAATTTATGTTTTTTCCATCAATCTTGTATGGAGTCAAAGATTAATTATTTTTTGAATTTGGGTTATGATGGAATAAAGCAAATGTCTCTTTAAACTGACTGCGCTTCTTTCAATTGTGAAGTAGCAGTTAGTCAATGCAACTTCCAACGCTCATCATGGGTCATACGGAAACAGTCCCGCTATGTTTTTAAACATAGGGATTAGGCTGC
>JAOTQR010000011.1:20901373-20925709 GCA_025774065.1 Solanum ossicruentum | reverse complement strand
CGACGCTCATCATGGGTCATCCGGAAACAGTCCCGCTATGTTTTTAAACATAGGGATTAGGCTGCATACATCCGATCTCCCCTTACCCCGCAGTGGACGGGAGCCTTTGAGGCCTAGGGTAATATTTTTTATTTGTGTCAATTTATGCATACTTTAATTATTTTATATAAAAGTATTTATTATGTTCCATCAACATGGATATTTCCACGTAAACTTTGACAAATAGCATGAGATGTGAACTCTAGTCTAATAATTTTCGTGTGAAAATATGAAATATTTTTACATGAATTTGAAGTGACTTAGAAACATAGATGCTCATTTATTATGACTATTGACCATAAGTCTTTTTTGTCAAACAACAATAGAAAATGAAATGTTCTAGAAGACAACACGTATACGTGTAGAATTTTTTAATTTTCACTCGATATTAGGTACTCATTTTGAAGCTCGATTAATCTAAAATCACACTGCATAAAGTGAATTAAAAGAAGAGACACATTTCCTATTGGAATCATTTTTTTCTCCATCTCTGAAGATCGAAATTTAAAATCTTTGATCAAAGATAAATGATAAGAAAAACTGATAATCGATATAACATAAGTTTATTTTCCGATTCATATTTTGTGCAAACAAAGAAATTATCACCATTCTACTATTACAACAATTATAACAATAGCGATGTCCAAATAAAGCTTGCTTTGATTATTTTATCGAGTACTTTTAATCTCTCACCAATGAAAATACAAAAGAATGTTGCATACCAAGGCATATGTTATCTAACCTTTTTTTTAAGAATATACCTTTATTTCCGTGCCTTCCAATTACTTTACCGCCTAATTTAATTTCACGTTTCTATGAAATATATACATGATTTTGGAATTATAACTAGAACCACCCTTTTTCTAGATCCACCTCGCATCAATATTCCAAACCCAACCACCTGTAAGTACATCAAGACAAGTTTCCTTTGGAGTGGATACCCGATCAAGATTTACACCGAAAGGGAGTAAGTCCGATTGCACTAAAACTCCGACTATGCACAGGATCCGAAAAAAGATCCACGTAACCTTACCTTGTATTTTTGTCAAATGCTACCCCTGATCTCCTGCCACATGACAACAACTTTACCAGATACTCAATCCAAATTTAGACAACAACAACAACATACTCAGTGATATCCCACAAGTGGGGTCTGAGAAAGATAGATTATACGCAGACCTTACCGCTACTTCATAGAAGTAGAGAGGCTGTTTGCTAACAAATTTAGACAAACGGAAAAAAAAAAAACTTTAGCATTTCAAGGCAAAAAACCAATCATACAACATCTCCAATGTATACATGTAACAAGAAGTACATGTTCAAGGTACTATAAAATTGATTGAAAACACAATGTTTTATTACCTTGACAAAATCAATGGTAAAACGCAACCTATAGTTTCCTATTCACAACTTGTGAATTGAGCAAAAATATATCATAAATATTGAACTCTGTGGAACCAAACTTGTAATTTTTTTTATTTACGATGACTATCGATATCAGACGTTATCTTGGGTAATTTGTTCTTCTTGTGTTGATATTTGGCTAATGAATACCATACACCCCCAGCTGTGTTGATCAGCAAGCCAGTGACATTCAAAGCATGTACTTCTACTCCTCCCAACATGATAAATCCAAGTGCCTGTGAATGAACAAGGAAAATTTTGAAGTGAAATATTGGACTACGAAAATCGAAGGAAAAGAGAACGTTAAGATGTATACATACCGTAGATCCAACTCCCTTGAGGACTCCGACAATTGTGGTGGTTAAAGCCGAGTTAACAATGGTGCACAAGAACATCGTATAGTTCAAGACGATGCCCATTACCAATGAAAGAATAAGAATTGCAAGAAATGATATTGAACTACTCTGTTCATGGGAAAAGAAGGCAAGTTTAGAATCACAAGATTTCGAGATTTACATGTTTCCATTCATAATTGTGATCTAAAACTACAATGAGACAAATGTTTATATTCCAGATTTTGCAGATAGTATACTGCTACGCTGCATGTTCTTCATTTATCATTACTATGATAGCTCACAATGATCAAAAATCAAGAACGGGAATCGCCACAAAGAGACATGTACAAAGGGGAAAAAGAAGAGATGAAAGAAAGCAAGAAAAAGGATCATGGAGCAGGAAACTGTAGGACGAGTAGACGGAATGTCATTCTAAGTTGATATCAGTGTGAGGATTTTGCTACATAAATTCTATAACTCCAAGCACTATTCGATTCTGATGACATCTAAGTCGATGAAAGTAAAAGTCGACACAGAAATCATAACACCACACAAGTGAAAATGCCCAGATGATGCAGTTCTCACTAGTGTAAACAAACTTCGGCACAAACTCAGCTCAATTCAATGTCTAAAGAAGAATGATCATCCCACCGCACATCCAGGGAGTATCCATTTTTTTAATCAACTTTAAATATGATTTTTAAAAAAGAGGAAAGACTAGGACCCTTTTCTATTTGATTAATAGGACTTCTATCCATCATATTTTTCAGTGCTCTCTTTCTTGTTGCTTCCTCCTCCTCCATGTTTTAACCGCCTATGCGCTACTACATTTTTTAAAATCTACTTCTTTTGAATTATTGACTCTCTCTTCTTCTTGTAGTATGTGAGCTCCATCATCTATAACTGGTTTCTCTCATGCTTCTCTCTTCTATACTTAACGACTCTTTAGTGAACCTCTAGACTTTAAGTATTAGGATACATAAGTATAAAGTATTCATACAACAGATCTCGACTAGGAAAAGTATAGTTAATCCATTTCAGAAAAGAAAGTATAGTTGAATGATTAATTTATATATCCTAATTCCCACAAGTTGGCAATATCTCAACTTTCTATTTTGTAACAGGGGTGTTTGACACACACATTACCTAATCTACCGTGTGCCTGCTACCTCGTACATGCACATATGCTGAGCAACTACCACCGAAGCTTTAACATACAGTAAGACTCATCTGTCCCTTTTTTCCTCCGTTCTTCATAATTCATTGTAGCTTTCGTTGATCATTCTAATTTAAGTATTAATCAGACAGTAACTACCAACTAATTTGCTTCAAAGTACGGATAAAGGACGATGTTTGCTAGGCTGAAAATAGCAAAGAAACTAACCTTTGCAAGTAAAAGAGATAAAGAATTTGGAAATTCTCCTGTGACTATGATTAGGAATAGCAGAAATGGCAAAGATAAGAAACTGTTGTAAAACATGATCTCAATCGACGAAAGCCCATCCTCTGCTCCCGACTTCTCAACCATCACAAGGTACATGGTCTGCAGATGAAACAAAAGCATGTAAATAATAAGATGTATTTATGATTTAATCTCAATAAGTGAAAAGATAGATACAACAAAAAGCACTAAATGATAAAAACAAGGCAAGACCTGGAAAAAAACAGAAATGAAGGCCAAACTGTATCCAAAAAGATCAAAGGAAAAATCTCCAAGAGCTGCGATTAGAACTCCGGCACCAATAAGTAATACGGAAAGTGTTACCTGAAATACGACAGAAAATCCCATTAGTAGGTTTACTCCACCAACCCCACTCATTCTTTTTATCATTGACACGATAGAGGTGGTGCCACTTTGTACATGGTTAGGCAAAAACCCAATGGCTGATAAAATGGTAGGCCATAGTAGATAGACATAGCTTTCTCATTAATAATGTATCGATTTAGCACCTATAAGGAAGAATATACATTTGTAAGCAAAAAATCAAGTCTAATGCCTTACTATCAAGTCAAATTCTACCGTTTAGGTTGGCCTAGTGGTTTGGGCTAGGGACTTCCATGTTGGAGGTCTCAAATTCAAAATCCCTTGCCAACGAAAGCAAGGGGTTTGCCTTCTGGGTCGAGCTCGTCACACCGGGCTTGCCTAGTGTGGTTACCTCTCTTCTCTGATTTGCGAGCTATTGTATAGGTGCAGGGGTTTTACCCCGTGCGCATCCAAAAAGGTAGTGGCTATGGGTTTCCCTTGTCAATCAAAAAAAAAAGAAAAAATGAAGCCAAATTCTACGTGCATCTTCAAGCAAAACCCACCTATAGTTCGATCTACCCTCCTACTCCTACTTTTCCATTTTGGCTACTATTTTGTCAGAGACCAATTATACTGTATCTTAAGAGGGGGGCGGGGGGTGTAGAAGAAGTGCACTAGCCAGCCAGTTTGGTGGTGAACACACTAAATTGTTTACCACGTGAATATATTAAACTCAAGGTTAATGATAGTGGCTTAAGCATTGAGTAAAGATCAAATGATGACCATAACAATAGCTAAAGGGTAACCATCTTTACTCAAATTGATAATTCTCAAAACTAATGTTCTCACTGCATGTTGTTATTTGCATTAGCTTGATTTCAACTGTTTGCACTGATAGAATAGTCAATGGTAGGCCGAAAGTCAATACAACCATTTGAGTAGTCCCAATAGCAAGAAACTCTACACTTAACTTGCAATCTCTATCCCTTTCGGCTATGCCTGACTTTTTAGCCAGTTATCTTACACCGAGCAATTTAGGCAACATCATCTACATGGTAGATTAAGGAAAAATGTTCCCTCTATTGGTTTTCACTTCTCCAAAATTTACCAGAGCCAAAATCGACTAGTTATTAGTATAAACTATAAAGCTTCCACTCGGTTTCCTCACATGGACGAATGAAACCAAAAGACTTAAACAAAAGAAGTTAAGAAAACTAAAATGCAGAACAGATTATTGTTGCCTATACAATTGCTTACAAATATGTGCAAACATTTGGGTCTTATTTATAGTGGAAAGTGCACAAACTTCTGTGTAGAAATCACAGAAAGCAAAAACAAAAGTAACTACGTAAGTAGAGACAGTCTATCAATTTAAGTGTACTGTCACTGCCAAGCATATAATAGCTAACTGTATAAGAAAATCAGAGCTCTATGTTTCCACACTACCAGAGTCCAATATTTATCACATACAAAATTAAAAAAAAAAAAAAAAAAGAAGTAAAGATACCGTATACACAGAGGTCAAAAGATATCTCTAATGATTATGACAAAGACATTTTAATCATGGCAACAAGCAACATGGAGAGCACGTAAAAATGAAGTTACTCTACCTTTACTAGTACGAAACCAGGTAGATATCTCTGATGATTATGACAAAGGCATTTTAATCACTAACCTGACTTGTAGGTCTACCCTTTCCAGTAAAGAATCCAGCTACTAGTACGGCAAGTGGTGTAAGCCTTTTGATGGCAATATACATAGGAATATTTACTCCTTTCAAGCTTGCTAAAGCAAATCCCACATTGGCATTGTAGAACAACGAAACTGGGAAAAGTCTTTTCGCGGTATCTGCTTTTAATTCTCTGGCTTTTGTGTATCCCATGACTCTACCCAAGTGTATGAGCAAAGCTGTTGCTATTTGCTAATAACAATAGGTAAGAACAAAAGAATCATAAGTCAACAGTAAGCAAGATGTAATACTAGAAATCCGATATGTGTTGTGTATATACAACATACTGGTCAGTCATGTTATTGTACCTGGAGTGCGAGAAGAGTCATAGAGTGCGCATATTGCATGATCACTGCCTTGTTGATGAAAACCATAGCCATTGATGCAATGCCATAGGAGAATGCAGCAAATAAACTGCAATTTGATACATGTGTTCTGTAAGTCAATAAGTTCCTAGAAACCATATACAATGACTAAACTTTAAACAGACGAGAGATGGTTGATCTTCTTACAAGACGCTCCACTTACAACCAAGAGACAGTACATTAATTTGTTCAAGTAACGGAATGGGGGAAGAGAGGAAAAAGGCACTGTTGGCCTATAGGTTGCAGTAAGGCTTATCATATAAAAGATGATATGACTCTGAACACATGATCATAATATACTTCCATGTTCTCACACTCAATGCATCATTTTCGTTCTCAGTCTGTGAAAATTAGAATGGGACTACTCTTAGTTCCCTGATCAGTTGGTCTTCCTAATATATATTTCTCTGTAGAAGGATGATCATAATGTCTACCTCCGTATATATACTCCATTTTCACTAGGCTACTATTTAATAAAGCTCTATGACCCTATCATCCATTCTTGTTGGGGTGCGAAAGACATAGGACTCCCTCAAAACCCCAAAGCTTGGGGAAGAGCGGTATAGTGGAGAAGAAATGTGTCACTCAGTAAACTGAAATCGATAATGTTCCATTCTTTTTGCTTAATTCTTCCAGAAATTAAACATTTTTCAGAAACACTTGCTTCATTCTTTTGTCATTAACAGAAGTGCTGCTTAATAAGCCATTTCAAACTTTGCTTTCAGCAAGTTCCAAGAAGGCAAAAATGTAGAAAGCAAACAACAAAGCTAAACTACAACAAGGAAATGAAGAATTATTGTCCAACTATGACGACAATGAAATTGTCAGAGAAATCATAATTTACTCCCATGAAACAACAACAACCACATGCCTAGTGTAATCGCACAACTGAGTTTAACTACGGCAGAGTGTGTGCAGACATTACTCCTACCTTGGGAGGTAGAAAGATTGTTTCCGATATACCCTCTGCTCAAGGAAAAACATATGAAAGTAGATCAACAACAAAAACAACAACATAGCCAGTGAAATCCCACAAAAAGCATTCTGACAAAAAAAGAACACTAACTACAACTCGATAGAGTGATAATCAAAGTACAAGAGATAATAGCAGAAATCGAAGGACAAGAAACTACAAGAGAAATACTACAACTAATAGTATAAGGGTGCATAATCTCCACAAATAACTAACATAATTCAGTTTAATTGAAAGAAAACAAACCTCAAATAAGGACTTGTATCCATAATCTCCATTTGTCCCACTAACACAGCCTATCACTTACTTCACTAACAATCCTACATAAACAATCTGAAATTGGATCAAGAAATTAGAAGAACAAAACACCCAAAATAAAAAACTATCACATGCATTCCAAATCTGCTAACCAAATCCATCAACCTCTGCTTGAGATTACTCAATTTGATCTCAAATACATCACTCAATCAACTCAAGAACAAATCTTTTGCACTAAAAAACATCAAAATCTCCAAAACTAAAGCACAAAATTGGAAAATGAAAAACCCAAAAACACAATACCCATTTCAGATACAGCTTTCAATTAACTCAAAAAAACAAATCTTTCACACGAAAACACTGAAATTGAAACAGGAAAACGCAAAAAAGAAGAACACCCAGATAATGAAAAACCCAAAAACACAATACCCACTTCAGAATACACCTTCCAATTAACTCAAAAAACAAATCTTTAGCATAAAAATACTGAAATCTCCATAACTAAAACACCAAATAGGAAAAAGAAAAATACCCACTTCCCAAAATAGCAAATCAAGTCACCTGTTTTTATGTATGGGGTATATGGGAATTCTTGTGATTACATAATTTGTTATGAAATTTGAGAAGTATATACAAAATTGGAAACTGGGGTATTTTGATTTTTTGGATCAAGGGAAAAGAAAAAGAATTAGGATGTGGAGTGTAGAGCGTGTTAAGTGTGTAGAAAAAAATTTGGAATTTGTTGTTGTAAAAAGGAAGGGAAAAAAGACTTTTATTAATGCAGTATACTGTAATATTTTTGCTTTGTTTATGATGACCGGAAGCCATTTTTATCGGCGGCTCGAAAAGACAAAAAGGAAATGTGCCGAAATTTGCGGGTGACACCTAAGGTAGGGCTTAGCCTTAAAATAGCTTCGTTTTTAATCATATCACCAATATATATCAATATTGATTCGATTTGAGTTTTCGGAATGAGAATAAATTACGTAATAGATTTGAGTATTTTTATCTTTGCTATGCTATTTTTACCTTTTAAATTTGTGTGTTCTTGATTAGTCAACACTCGACCTCACATCTAATTACTGTTTTGTCGAATTTTATTATAATAATATACGTCTAATTACTGCTTTGTAGAATTTACTATTAAACTTAAATGACACATTTTTATCACACGAGGTCTCAAAATTGAGCCTTTGTTTAAATCGCTTCATGTCAATACATTAAGTCTAGGTGACATATTTTTAGCACATAGGCCTTTATTTTAATAACTCTGCTTCAATATGTACGGTGTGGAATATACTCATCAATCTTTCTATTACTTTGTATCGTAGACACAAGATATTTTAAAATGCTTCTCTTAAGAATAGCTTGTGAATAAATCTTTGTTTTCACCTTAATCTCATATGATATGTTACTGAATTTACATTTCAAGTATTCAATTTTAATCTTGCTTAATCTAAAATCTTTAAACTCTAATGTTTGTCTCTAAAATTTCAATCTCTCATTAACTCTTCAACGCGTCTCACAAATTATATACACCCCGATTCCTCTGAATGTATCACGTCAAAGTAAAATGAGATTATGATTGAACCTTACAATCCTATCATGATCGAAAAGTATTCCAATTCTCCTCATGCTACTCTTATTCAAATCTTAACATCATCATATATATTCTTAATTGCCTTAACATAAATCGTTACTAATGTCTAACATCACCAACATCATTATTACCAACAGGGGCGGACCTAGGCTTTGGTGAATGGTTTATTCGAACCCTCTCGGCGAAAAAATGCATTGTATATATAAGATAAATTTTCTATATTTTCGTATATATATTAAATTTAAATCCCCTAAATACTAAGCAAAATCCAGCATAATATTAGATTTCCATTTAAATAAACTCTTATACTCAGGGTTTGAATCTCATTTAAAATATTAATTTTTTAATTTTTCTTAATTTTATTATTTTTTGAAACTCATAAATTAAAATTCTAGATCCATCGTAATTACCAATATTGTTATTACTAATATCATATTCATCATTATTTCTTTACCCTGCCAAACAACACCTAAGAAAACCAACTCAAACAACTCAAAATTTTGTGCCTACAAAATATTTGGATAAGATATATATTCAGAGTTTACACTTTCCAGCTAAAAATGTCAGCATCCCCTGTAGCCTCTCTCAACCCCAAGCTTTCACTTCCTTCAGGTTCCTCAAGCTTTCACTTTTCTTTTGGGGTTTTTACATTAGTTAATTCTTGATTTCTTTTTATCTATTTTTGGTTTTAATTTTTTAAAATTTTTTCCAGGTAAGCAGCAGCAATCCAAATTCTCTGGCCAATCAGTGGTAAAGTTCCTTAATTCTTGCTAATTTTTTAAAATTAAGTTAAAATATTGCTCGGATTCTTCAAAAGTGTTGGCAGGTGCGTGCCAGATTCTCGAAAAGTAGTGTAATTTTGGAGAATCCACGCGAGTGCGACGTTGAAAGTGAAAGAGTCCGTGCAACTTATGTGTAATAATTAATTGCTTGGATTTTTTTTATATATGTAGAGAGCAATACCTATAAGGATATTAACTGTGGGGAAGAATCGTTCACAAGGAGTACAGTTAATAGTTGATGAGTATATGAAGAAGCTTAAACATTATTGCATTGTTGATGATGTTCGTATCAAGTCTAATCCCAAAAATGCACGGTATGTTGAAAATTTTGTCGATTTTTTCGGGTATTTTGCAATTGGAAATTGGTGATGATTTGTGAATTATGATCTTTGTGTTGAATAGTAATGTTAACTTATTGTGTGGTACGTGGAACGTACTATTGTTGTTGGGAGGTGATAGGTATCTATGGAATTAGTTGAGGTGCGGGATAGTTGGGGCGGGCACCGTGGTTATTGATTCCTCACCGACCATGTTCTTTGCTTGGGGTTGGCTATTTGTTTCCTCACTGACCATGTTCTTCGTTTAACTTTATATTAGTTTATCTTTTTGTTGTTACAAGTTGGTATATTTGAATTGGAAATCGGTGTTAATTCGGGACTTATGATCTTTGTGTTGAACACTAGATGTAGTGGTCCATTTCACTTAGACGTTAAGATGTCGAAGTGATTGGATGTTCCAACAGAATAACTACTATGTCTCAGTTCTAAAAAAGTTGGGGTTGGGCTTTATGAATCCTCAATGACCATGTTCTTGATTTAAACTCATCCGAGAATGCTCATCCTTTTTTTTTCCTTGCAAAGTTGGTATATTTCTATTGGAAATTGGTGATAATTAATGAATTTTGGTCTTTGTATTGAACTCTAGATGTAGTTGTCCATTACATTGGACGTTAAGATGTCGATGAAGTGATTGGACCTTCCGATAAAACAACTACGCCTCTGTTCAAAACAAGTTGAGGTTGGCTGTATCAATCCTCATTTACAATCTTCTTCATTTAAATTCATCCCAAAAATGTTCAATGTCCCTAATGGAATCTGTGGCATTACGTCTTACCTATCATGGATGGCATGTAACGACATTGAGTTACCTTTGTGTGACCCCACAAGTGGAGTCTACAAAGGGTGGGGTGTACACAAACCTTACCCCTAACTTACCTTGTGTGAGGTAGAGAGGTTTTTCGATAGACCTTTGGCTCAAGACATGGATGAGATGTATGTCCCAGCTGCTTCTGGTTTTCGTTGCTGTTTTATTGCGGTATTCGTTCAAAAGAATTGTGACTATGAAACTGTTAAGAATTTAAACAGGTACAGCTAAGCAGGAATGATATGCCAAGACTTGAAAAGGAAGAAAATTATGAGGCTGGAAAGCTTCCTGCTGATGAACGAAACGGAACTATTATTCAAGCTTTAATGTTTGGATGATTTGTGCACAAGTATGCTATGATCTAAATTAACACATATTCTTGAGAAAAATCGGCTTATTCTTGTGATGTACTTTGTCCATCTCCTTCAGCACATAACTACGGTAAACCTTGCTATGTGGCCGAGTTCCATTTTATTTAACCACTTATGGAATCAGATTTCCTATTGCTCTATGTGTTTATATTCTTTCGATTTGTTGTCATTTTTACTTTTTAGTAGGTATAGAGGCTTCATTGATCATCATCCATACACATTACAAATTTCACTTCTATTCGTGCTTAGTCTTCAGCATTTAGACAATTCTTTAAGAGCTTTATTTTTATTTGAAACAGTGATGTAGCGGCTCAAATTGAACACGAGGACACTGCTGTTATGGGCCTCGTCAGGCCTGATGAATGGGTAACCGTTCAAAAAATTATCGTCATCTTATTTTTTCTTATGGAAGTCTCTCACTGTCCTTATCTGTTTAAAACCAGGTTGTAATGTTGGATGAGCATGGGCATGATGTGGGATCTGAGCAGATGGCTTCTTTAATTGCAGATGGTGGAAACAAGGTGAGTGATGCATCATCTATCACAGTTTGTCGGTAAATCGCCCTTGAGAAATGAAAGTTCTTCCCTAAACGACCTTACAGATTTTAAAGTCGTCACTGGAAGGGGATCTACTCGAAAAAAATGCACACTAGAATTTTTGAGTGATTCTTCTCCTGTGTGTTGTAGGGAGCATCAAGCTTACTCTTTTGCATAGGTGGACCTTATGGACACGGGAAACAATTGCGAGAGAGAGCTAACATATCACTCAAGCTGTCGTCCTTAGTCTTGAATCATGAGATTGCCTTAATTGTACTGATAGAACAACTTTACAGGTGAGAGACTGGAACAAACTGGTGCCGCTAACCCCTCCCCCCGTACCTCATTTATGTTGGTAAATATTTCAGTGTTGAGAATATAGTTTCACAACTTGAAGTATTCATGCATCATAGTCGCTCTTTACTCATTAGCCTTCAAACTAAGTCCCTCTCCGTATTAGACACTGTGTGAGATAGGATTATTTCAATCAAGCAAAACCTTCAAGGAAACGAGATTCAATGACATGTATTCTACAACTTTGGTGGACAGTGTGCCAAAATGATAGCCACCCTTCTTTGTAGGTTTCTTTCATCCATTTACATACGAAGTGTCTTGGCATTAATCTTCTTCGCCCAAATCTGATTGTTAATCTATCATGTTCATACATGAATTTCCAGAAACTTAACAGACACGTTGTTCTGCGTATTTTGACAGAGGGTGGACCATTCTTAAAGGACAGAAATACCATCACTAGGCGTTGATGTCATCACCACGATAAACCAGTACAGTTACAGGTAGTACTTCTGTCTAAGTATTTGAATTTCCGTAGGTTACCTGATCATGGAGAAGCCTATCAAAGTACCCTAACACAGTTGGGATTATTGACTTCATTAGTATATTCATTTTGATAGTTTTCCTGTCAAACTAGACGTTAACATCCATCAAATGGAGTCGATAATTCATTGACTGATTATTTCCAGGATTTTTATTTCTTGGAATTGGAAGAAGGAATTGAAATGACTTCCAAATTTTATTCAAACTCCATCATAGCAACTGCACTCAGGTTTGGAATGCCTTTTGAGGATGACCTTGGCCCCCATTTATCGATGTTGGATATGCCTAACCACCTGCCTAAAGGTGGTTGAGAAGTGAGCAGAACTTCATTCTGCATCTGACGAGTGTTTTGGATTCGTGACACGTTGAAACAGTTGATGTTTCACTTGGTGTATTATGCAGTTTGTGAAGCTAGATGGTACTTCTATCGTGATGGTCTGTCTTGCTACGATGGTTGATTACTGGTGCATCATGCGCCTGTCCAGAGCTGATGCTGGGATGTTGACAAGCCTGGCCCAGGCATATTTTAGCCACCACAGTGATCTGATTCATTATACCATCTTCACTATTTCTAATGAATGCAGTAAAGTTGTGTGTTTTTATATCCTTTTTGAGTCTTTGGAAACCATGTTAGAACAAGTATTGTTTATTTTGATTAGACATATATTCATTTGACCAAACAAACAACAATATACTCAGTGGAATCTGACAAGTGGGGTTTGGGGAGGATAAAATGTACGTAGCCCTTACTATTACATTATAGAGATAGAGAGGTTGTTTTCAAAAAACATTCGTCTCAAAAATCAAGCCCCATAAACAGAAGATACTAGATATGAAAAAAAAGAAAAAGAAAAGAAAAAAAAACTGACTAATAATGAAAGCAAATGATCATTTGACCAAGTGATAGCTAAAACAACTCTTCTATACTCTATTATAATTAGCATTTTAGCTCTCCTTAGGAGTCGGGCTTGTTCCAATTAAAGGAGCAACATATTTTATGTGGTTATCTTAACTATCTAATAGAAGTTCACGAACGTGCACACAAAATAACTTGAAATTTGAATTGAAAGTGTCTAATACGAACACTTTATCATATGTTCAGGTGCTAAATGAAACTTAACTTTAAGGGCACGTCGATAATATGAAGCCAAAAATTTAACATGAAAAAGGAAAGGATTGTTGTCAACCTTCATCAGGGAAAGAAAAGCTCATCTTAATTACTATAAAAACAAACTTTTGAAAACTATAACAACAACAACATACCTAGTGGAATCCCCACATACTTAAGTGAAATTCCACAAGTGGGTCTTGGGAGGGTAAAATGTACGCAGACCTTACCACTACCTCATAAAGGTAGAGAAGTTGTTTCCTGGGAACCTCGTCTAAAAAACAATCTTCTAATACTAATATGTAAAATAAATAATCATGTACTTTCAACAGGTAAGCTACTAACCAAATTTCATTAAATCATGCTCATAATATCTCAAGAATCCATGTTCAAACTGGCCACAAAATCATCTGGCTGGTTAGTATGTCAACTCAATTCATTATCCTAAACCCCCTCACTCACCCCCCACCCCACCCCTCCCAATTCCAGCTTCCTAGTCTAAGTTTAAAGGAAAAGAAAAAACACAGGGGATACTTCTAAGAAACAGATACTAGACTGGTATGGTCAAAAGAGCAAAAAAACTTCCAATCTTCCTAAAGATCTCTAGATCATTTCCTTTGTCAGGAGTCGGCAGCAACTGCAGCTATAGCTTCTGGCAGGGGGAGGATTTTCACAGGTGAAATGTGGGATTTGAGTGGAATTTGGGAAGGGCCGAGTAACTTCTTCTCCTTTGAAACAGATTCCGTGATTCCAAGAACTTTGCGCACTTCATTTGCTAGCTCGATGATGTAGTCCTCTTCGTGATTAATGTCATGTAAAGCCTTCTCCATTTTGAATATGTATTCCCTGTTATTTCCACAGGGACCGGAGGCAGTAGCAATTTGCCTGAAAACGGATATGAAAAGTTGAAATATATTGAAAAATGTTGTATTTCAGAGCTGAGATGAGATAACAGAACAATGACCCTCACCTAGCCATCTCCTCCAGCGGAGCAGGACCAAGATAGTACTTATTATTTACTTTGTCAGGAGTGGATGTAAACCTGAAATAAGTATTTGAAATCACATCAATGATTGTATTACAAAATCTTTACCATTTTTTTGTTCTTTGATTAGCGTGTTACCTGAGCCAAGGATATTTCAGAAACAGTCTCTCTACCTCCACGAGATAGGGGTAAGGTCTGCTATACCCTACCCTCCTCAGACTCCAGTGGGATTTCACTAGGTATTTTGTTTTAGTGTTCTTTGATTAACATGTTTTTAGTACTTCATCGGATTATGCATAAAGGGAAATTAGTAAGATTTACACATATAGTATAGAAGCCAAAGAGCGAGCTTACACTATCACGCCAGTTAAGGCAGGATGGAAGGAGTCTTCCTCCTGAAATAGAAAGGAGACATTTTCCAGTTAGCCAAGTGAGCAATTCCATGTTTACACAATCTATGGCACATTCCTTTTGTAGCAGAGCTTTAGTAAACTTCGAAATGTTATCGACTTACAGTAAAGAAGTCCACCAAGGTCTTGCTATCATACTCGCACTCTCTTCTCTCTAAATACTGTAAAGCGAAAGAAGAAGCTTTCAGGATCAGTTCCAAACAATGTTTCAGACTCCGATGAGTAAATGCGATATTGATCAGAGGGTATGTAACAAAACTGTAATGGTGAGTCCCCAGAGGCAACATAGTCCAACCAAAAACATTTAATGTGAAAACATTATAAAAAGGAGTCAAAGAAGAGCCAATGTACCTCCATTGCCGCCTTCTCTTTTTCAGGTCCTCCTCTCACACAATAAGCAGCACCCCACTGAAAGAATACGTGCAGATAAGTTAAATTGCATTGAGGAACGGCTATGAATCTCTAAAAACATTTACTTTTGAGAATTTCACTTGTATGAGTTCGCAAAAGCAGGTCAACTAAAAGATAACTACAGTCACACTAAAAGACAACTATAATCGTCTGCAAATAACAGCTAGAACTAATTTCCTAATTACTGAACACAAGTTATTCAACATGTTAGGCTGCATATGGAGAAAGAATAGACACTAAGGGTGTGTTTGTATGGAGGAAAATATTTTTTGGAAAATGTTTTCCAATTGTTGGAGAATTTTGTCTGTAGGATTCTATAACAAAGGAAAGTCTCCTACCGTAACCATATCTTCTCCTCATGTTTGGTTGAACAATTTTTCGGAAACATTCTCTCTAGGGAAACAAGTAACATAAATGACATTCTGAAGTTCATTGTCTCCTACCTATCCACCCAACACACCCACCCCTTGACCATCCCACCTAAGGCCCCACTCCCCAACCCATCCCATCACAATAGTGGTTTGCATGATTATATATAAATGCTTTGGGATAATATTTTTTTGCTTACTTACCAAACACTAAAAAGTAAGAAACTCACTTGTTTTCCGAGGAAACATTTTCCCTCATACCAAATACAACCTAAAGAAGGTAATAGATGCTAATAGTCCACTTACACAAATGGCTCCTTTGCTTTCATCCAAAGTGCAGGTTCTTGCAGGTTTTTCAGGTGTACCTCTATGATCAATGCAAGCTGATGATTGATGTATTCAAATCCAACAACAATCACAAAAAATTAGTCTTTTACACTTGAGAGAAACAAAACTGTTTAACAATTTTGAAGCATCAATAAAAACATACCGAGATCAAACACGCGTCTATAATCCTTAATGTATCCAATCAATTTCTCATCATACTCAAATCCAGGATTCCATACCAATGACCCATAGCCAAAAATCCAAAACACCATGTTTCTAAATCTTCCTCTAGTTTAATCTGCACTGTCAACCATTAAATCGATTTAAAAAATAGATTTTTTCCAATCAGGCAAAAGAAACATACAAGAGATTGGACGCGAGTTATGAGAGAAGGTTAGTAGGTAGTTGTGTACCGTCTAGCATCTCATCTCATACCCATAGTAGTAGTATTACTCTTATAGTTTCTTGTTCTTCGATTTCTGTTAGTATGCATTGTTTCTTCTACTTCGATTATCTTACTATTTAGTTGTAGTTACTATTCAGTTTCATGCTTTATATATTATATGTCATTGCCACTTAAATTCCCTATTTCTTTTCCTAACTACTTGGATATGCTTCTCCTTGAGTCGAGGGTCTGTCCGAAACAATCTCTCCACCTCCTGAGGTAGGGGTGAGGTATGCCTACGCATACACGTACACAGTGGCGGAAGCAGAAGTTTAGTTAAGACGTTCAAAATTTTAAAAATTAGACACACAAACTAAAATTAGGAGATTTACATAAACCATTATTTTTACCATATATAACAGTAGTATAATTTTTCATTGAAGGAACCTCAAATCCTTATGTGGCTCCGCCACTGCGTACAGAAACCTTTCCAGACTCAACTTGTGAGATTAGACCAGATATATCGTAATAATTATTACTGGTTAAAAATTAGGGATTAGAACAAAATATGCCATAAAAAGCTGTGGTTAAAGGTATTAATTAATCCTGAGATAATTTATCACATCATTTCTGCTAAAGTGGCAAGATTAGCATATTGTCACATCCAAATGAGGTCAAATCAGCTTATTCTGACAAAAGAGGTTTAACAACAAAAGGACAGTACAAGTATTGAAGCTCAATGTACAACATGATAATGCACAATTTATAGGAACCATAAAGAAAAATGATGAACACCCAGAAATTGGGAAAAAATTGGAAATTGATTAAACACTTACCAATAAAATCTTGTAATTTTCACAAATCAATCAAAAGGCAAAGGCTTTACAAGAATTGAATCCACAATTTCTTCAGGAAAAAATGGAATTTGATGAGAGAGAAAGAGAGAGCAATGTGGGTAGTTTTCTTCTTTCTTTCTCTTATGGCTTCTTTCTCTGAATCTCTTTTTTTGTGTGTGTGGTTTATGAGGAACAGAATAAACTATATATAGACTCCAATATATTCATACACCACCTTAAATTTATTTAATCGAATCGTCAAAAACACATCTAAAATATTTTTATATTTATTAGTTTTATATTTAAACTAATTACTCACGAATTTTCAAATAAACTATCAACTATTTGTTCCGGAAACAATCGTGTTATGTTTTTAAATATAGGGGTTAGACTGCATACATCCGACCCCTCCTTACCCCACAATGGGCGAAAGCCTTTGAGGCACTGGGATAATACTGTTTTTGTATCAACTATTAATTAAAAAAATATCTCAAACTATCAATTGTTCCCTTTTATGTCAAAAAAAGAAACAATCACATATGATGTTTGGTGTCCAATATTGGAACCCAACTATATCTGAATTTATGTTGCATAGTGGCTCGTGCGGAGGTAAGGAGAAGTAGTCTCAGCTACAATACATCTTTTAATGGTAATTTAAGGTGTTTCTCTTTTATCTGTTTTGATTGAATATTTAAATATATTACAATTATCTAATTAATTCAAATTTACATCGTACAAGATTTTAATTTTTTTAATATTAATTAAATTAAAACTTTTAATTAATAACGAATGAATTTAATCCATCCCACCTTATCAAGCCTTGTGGTAGGGAATATATTTTTCAATGTGTTTTCCAAAATAAAAAGGGGAGAAAATCCATATTGACTTTTTGAAATATTCTTGTTGATATTTTCTATATGGAATAAATTAAAGAGTAGATGATGGTGCTATTGCACCATTGGAAAAAAAAATCCAAAAATCCCATTTGCACTTGTACAAGTTCTACTGTCATCTCCGTGAAGAAATTCGTTTCTGTCGTAATTTATGTGGTATTTTTCAAATTTTGAGATTTAAATTAATTTATTTTTAATAATAAAGTTTTTAAATATTTTGAATTATTAATTATTGTGACTTATAATACTCTTTACGTAGTTTAAAAATGTATAAATTTCATTTCAAAAAATTTGAAGATTTTATGTGCAAAATCTGATTGAATTTCAACTGTTTGTTTCTTGAAAAACAAAAAGTGTCATATAAATTAGGACAGAAGGAGTATATTTGATAATTTAAAGAGATCAGAACATGTATTATTGTTTTTTTTTCAATCGAATCCTACAAATAAATATTCTATATCACTTTATACATCTATAAATATTCTGTATCACCCTATACATCTATCTATCATCACGAGATAAAAGTAAAATTTATGTTCGCTAAACAATATATTTTTTCAAGGTTAATGTTTTCAAATTTCATTTTACTAAACATTATGTCATCAAAATAAACAATTTTCATCTAAATTAAAGGTCATGCCAAAGAAACCAACTTCAACTAAATTAATTTTATCAAACATCAAATCATGCCTTCCACATGAAAATAATATTTTATTTTTTCCTATGTACAACTTCTCAACAACAACATTACCTCAATGTCTCAAAGGCTCTCGCCCATTGCGGGCTAATGGGGGGTTGAGTGTACACAGTCTAACCTCTATATTTAAAAACGTCGCGATTGTTTCCGGATGACCTATGATGAGTGTCGAAAGTTGTATTGATTTCTCATTAATTTTATTTCATGTTTTTTCATTTTATTTTTCAATTTTCCACTCTTTGACATTTGAATTGGTCAACAAACTTGTACCATATATTATGTTGAAGACATTTTGCATGATATGAAAGAACACTACAAATAAATGTTACCTTCTTGAGTCCACAAAAGTTAGTATAATTTCATAAAATTGTTTGGGAAAAAAATATATAAAATTAAAAAAAATTAAAAAAATAAATATTTAAAAAAATGGTTCATTGAACTTAGACAAATTCTGGAATTGACTCGTTTTCCTCGTTTTTGGACCAGAATTTAATGTCAGGATATGGGGGAATTAAACTTCAATGGAAAAAAAGAATCTTGAAATAAAAATATTACCCATAAATAAATAATGTAATTTAGACTAATGGTGAAGGTGTAGACCCTTTAATGACAAATACAACTACATATTCAGTATGATTTTATCTGTAAAATATGAAAAAGATGTACGAAGTATATGCATGTGTCAGTCGTATTCTTTTGGAGATAAAGATGGTGTTTTCAATCAGGGACGGACCGACGTAGATATCCGATATACCCCTTGACAAAAGATTATATTTTATATATATATAAGGTGGATTTTTTATATTTTTTTTATACGTATACTAATTTTGAACTAGCTAAATCAAATAAGAGAGATAGGTCATTGTAACAAGACTGACCGACTTAGGCTACAAATATTTTTTTTTTTAACTTCTGTCTTTTCAAGCAATGAAAGTTTGTTGAGTGGTATTGTAAACGTGTTTGAGAAGTATCGATAACGATCTCTTCTTGGAGTTTGTATTTTGCACTCTAATTCACAAATTTATATTTTTATTTTTTAAACTCGCTGAATGAAAATTCTGAATCCACGTGCTTAGTTATCAATAGACACAAGGTACCAAAATTGATGGCATTGCACATGATTTTTTTTTTGGGCTTAGTTATCAATAGACATAACATGTGCTGTCCAAACTTCAAAAAATCCACAATTCTTTCTGGCAAATGGTCCAATTAATGGTACTACTGTTAAATATTTTTATAAAAATGTGGTCTATTTTGGTATTTTTAAAAATATTTATAGAAATATGTATCTAACATTTATTAGTTTAATATTTAAAAATATAGAGTTCATAATTGCACTTCAAGATTAAATATAGTAATTAAATAATATAAATTGGACAAAGTTCAAAGTGATATATCAATTACAATGTTCATATTGATAATGCATAGTCTATCAAGATTATAGACAGGCCCAAATTAAAATCCAAAGACAACATAAGCCCTTTTCTAACTACTCAAATAAATATTATTTCAATTTTTGTCGATCACTGAAAGCAATCACCATTATCAATCATCACTATATATCATCAAAATATTACTATCAGATCATCGTCATCATTATTAACTATCATTATATATCATCCACCACCAACTGTCTTCAGCAACTACCACTATTAATCACTGTCATCGCCCCACCATACCAGCCAGCAGTCATTGTGTACACACGACCACCACCGTCTACCAACATCGCTACGTATCATCACCACCAAGCGACACCCACAACTTCGGCATTAGCTATCACCATCATCAAATAATCATTTATTAATTAAAAATATTTTGTGATAAATTAGTATTTTATATTGAAAAAACATGTATTCTAACTTTACCTTGATTTGTTGTTACACATTCTTGTTATTTTGTCGATCAGTATCAACTATCACTATATAACGTCAAAACATCACTATTAAATCATCACCAATGCAATCACCATCATCATTAACTATCACTATATATCATCCACCACAAACTGTCATCCACTATTAACCACTATCATCACCCACCACACCAGCAATAACCACTATGTACACAAAACCAACACCATCAACCAACACCACTACCTATCATTGCCACACCCACAAACTCCACCATTAGCTACCATCACTATCAGATTAATTTAGTATTTTATATTGGAAAAACAGCCTGAAATGCATTTCAACTTTGCCTTGGTTTATCGTTACACATTTCAATTTTGCAGAAGTCCTAATGTTCCTCTCTTTTTCTTCTTTAAAATGTAGGGAAAGGGGAAATGGGGAGGAGATTACAATGTGGAGAATCGAATCAGATAGTCAACTAACTGAACTATAACATGTTGTAATTAGATTCAAATATAGTAACTTACATAACTAATATAACTTGGACAAGGTTCAAGTATATATCAATTAAGTACAACATTGATCATAATACATAAATCTATCATCTCATTTCTTACACTCCTACACCATTACTTCCATTCTCACAAGGGTACTCTTTTTCTCCCTTGTCTTGATGAGAACACACAAAATCAAGATTATAAAACATAGGTACCATAGTAACAAAACACAAAAACACCAAAATAGGACCAAAGATCCAAAGCAAAAGAGGCAAAGCTGCATAAAACAACCTATTCCCCACAGTGTTCAAACCAAATCCTTTTTCTAACAACTCTGAGACATACTCTGAACTCACAATTCCCAAGTTGTCTTGTGGACAATTGATGAGGAAATTCACTTGGTTAATGAACCTAATTGACAATGTGTGACATAGGAATGAGAATAGGAAAATTAGTAAAAGTGTGACATATTTTAGTGCCACCATGAATTCACCATGTGCACCATAAATTGCATCATTTAGTGGTTTTTTGACACTATAAGTGCTGCTTATTACAGCTGCAAGGCCACAACATAGAAGGATTGATGTTGTGGCCATTAAGGTTGCTCCCATAATTGTGTTCCTTAATGTTTGGACAGCTAAGATGTTTTTCTTCTCATTGTCCTGAAAAATTGAAAGGGAAATGAAAATATTAGAGTTTAAGCGACACGCACCGTCTCATAATTCAGAAATATTGATACAACCAGATGATCACAGTTCAATGTATCTAGTTTAAAAAAAGACCAACAAACGAATACGTTTTATAATGTACATGCATATATTGTTAGTGTATAAATTTTTATATTTCAATCATATTAATAATAAGTTTTTTATCCAACTATACATATTGGTAAGTTTTTCTAACATATAGTGCTCCCTAGCTCCATTCCACTTTATTTGGTGGGATTCAAGATACGAGGGTCATAGAATTTTTAAGTTTATTGAAATGAATTTGATAGGAAAATTAATTTTTATTCAATTTATTTGAGTCCGTTTTTTTCGATGAATTGATTTGATAGTTCAAATATTATTATTCATGATATTGATCTCATTTCAAATCATCGAGAGGTAATATTTATTTATTAATTTTTTTATTTTATTTTTGATGAAAAATATCTTTTAATTACATAAATATTATGATAAGTTAAAGATTATAAATTTCAAGAGCTTTATCGTATGATCATGCAAATACATTTTTTAAAAAAATATTCTTTCTTAAACTCAAATGCCTAATTAAATAGGTTCACATTACTTAAAAGAGAGGATAAAAGAATATTACCAATCTCAACTAACAAAGGCAAAAGTCTTTAAGCAAAAAAGATGGGATTCTTTTAGAAAATTGAAATGTAAAAATCATTAGCAACTTAGTGGAATGCATAATCATGTCCAAAAAGGATATTAAAAAAGTTTAGTAAAGGGCAAAATAGTTATTCTAATTTTTGATTTTTTAAAATGATAGTAAAGTAAGAAATTACAACTAATCTATATTATATTAAAAGTGTGAAGACTTTTAGAAATATTGTTTGAATTTTTTATCCTTTATTAAAATATTCTTCTTTAGAAAAATCGTCTTTTCGCTATTTTGCTTAATTTATTATTTAATATTTTATTTATTTAGTTTTCAAATTCACTTCTGGATTAGAACTATTCTACATAAATGATTACAAAAAATTTTGGCTATCAAATATTTTGTTAATAAAAATATATAATATAACAAATATTTTTGAATAAAATAAGTAAAATTATGTTCGAAACATTAAACTCGTAAATTTAGGAATTTTTTATTACATAAAATTTTAGTATTAAAATTAATTAGTTAATTTCTAATTATTCAACTATAAATTATTACTTATGCATTCAAAAATTTTAACACATCTATATTATAAGCAATTGAATTGAGTTTCTCATCTGTGATATATCACAACAGACTAAACTATTGTATCAAACTAATAACTAAACGTTAGTAGGTTATAACTTGTAACACTTTTAATAAAAGAAACGTAGAGGCAAAAGCTTAATTAGTAAGAAGCTATAATGATGTTTATGTTTAACTTAAATTGCTAATTGAAAGAGATTATTACTTGTTTCTAACTCTTTTAATTTGTCCGTTATAAAATTAGATACACACGAAAAGAATACTTATATCTTTCCCAACTACCTCCCAAAAAAGAAGGAAAAGGAGTAATATTGTGATATCGTGGTGGTATTTTTATCTTTTTATGAATTTTAATAAAATTTTAAATTCGCGATGAATATGACAATAACTATACTGGTAAATTAGTTCATTTGCTTGAAAGTCACTGATTTTTGAAAAAATTCATCAGAATTTGATTCATCATTATCGATAACGTTTCAAAACAAATCTTCTCTATCAAAAAATTCCTATGAAACAATGAGTCAAACTCTGATAAAACGATCATGAGAAATTAACGATTTTCTGATAGCGATGGTATATATACATACTCAAACAAGAAGTACAACAACAACATACTCACTGATATCCCACAAGTGAGGTCTGAGGAGGGTAGATTGTACGCAGACCTTGCCGCTACCTCATAGAAGTAGAGAGGCTGTTTCCTAAAACCCTCAGCTCAAAACCCATAGGCAAAAAGACTAGATACGACAAAATGAAATGTAAGATAAGGAAACAGCAAGTGCGACCAAGAAGTTTAAAATTACTTACCTTCATGATGGCTTCAACCCAAAAACGTCTTCCATTAGCATTAGTTCCAATAATTGTACTTAGAGGTTGAGTTCTAACTTTATACCATAACCAAATATGATATCCCATGCATATTATAAACCCTAATGGCACCAATAATACATCCAAATAACATTTCTTCCATTCCATTTTTTCCTTTTTTTTTTCTAAGTGTTTTCTCTCTTCTTATTGAAGAATAATATACAATGAATTGCTTGCTCTATATATATAAGTTGGTAATAAAATGAACATGGACAATTTTGGGTGCTATGTACAAAATTAAAGCAATTTTTTTATTTTTTATTTTTTAAAAAAAGTAGAGTTCCACTCCATAAAATTAGAGGAACATGTTTCTAATCATGTGTTGGAAATTATTTGTCTTTCTCTTTAAAGTTTTAAATTTTTATATTTTATTTTTCTTTTAGGTGGTTGCTTTTTTGCATGGTTTTTCTTTTGAGAAAAAGATAATACATCCAATAGCTAGAAAGATGTCTACACAAATTGTATTATTTAATACTAGTTTAGGAGATTTATATTATTTTTGCTAAAATGAATTTACAGTAATTATGATTTGTGTTATCCATGGATAAGGATTATCATATGAAGACGGAGTAATCAATTCTTTTTTGAGGAATTTTCTTATATAACGGTTCAAAATATTTTAATTGTATTCCATAGCTATAGTTTGAATAATTATATTTCGTAACTATAGTTATA
>JAOTQR010000011.1:20873120-20901130 GCA_025774065.1 Solanum ossicruentum | reverse complement strand
ATCAAAAATGAAAAGAAAAAACCATATATGTAAATAATAATTTAACTTGGAAGTATAATGAAAAATTTCTTTAGGAAATGCAAACAAACAACAACATTATTCTATTGCCTCAAAGGCTCTCGTCTATTGCGAGGTAAGGGGGGTCGGATATACGCAGCCTGAACCCTATGTTTAAAACATAGATCAACTGTTTCCGGATGACCCATGATAAGCATCGAAAGTTGTATTGACTAACTGCTACTTCACAATTGAAAGAAGGGCAGACAGTTTAAAGAGTCATTTTGATTTATTCCATCATACCCTAAAATCAAAAAATAGTAATTTTTTGACTCCATTCGACTGTGAAAATCTTTATAAAGTGCATCCATTTAGAATATGGTTTGTTTTAACATTCTGAGAAATGGAGTTATAAAGTAAAGAATTACCTTCTTATCAAATACTATAGTTTAATTATGATAAGGATATACCACTATAAATTTATCTTAAGAAGATGATAGATTTATTAATCAAAGATATTTTCAAGTTTGATCAGTGTGTCAAAGTGGATGGCATTTTGATTTTTTTAAAAAATTAATAGTCAATTTGAGGTAAAAAATTTTACTCAATTATTTATATCAAATCAATTAATATATATAATGTGTTTTTTAATAAAATATTAATACTTACATATATAGTTAATCAAAATTTTTACCTGATATTTAATGTTTATATCAAATCAATGTATACATATTAACACTCTTAATAACATGCATATGAGCGCAAATTACGAAAAACTCTACCACATACAACTTGAACTCTTCCATTCTCTACTCTCAATTTTTCTTGAGCTCGAGTTCGAGTTCTGATGATAAAACATCTTCATCAATAGCTAATACATTACAACAACAGCAACATACTCAGTGAAACTTCATGTACAAGTGAGGTCTGAGGAGGGTAAAATGTACACAAACCTTATCACTACCTCATAGAAATAGAGAGACTATTTTTTGGGAACCCTCATCTCAAAATCCATAAGCAGAAAAAACTATATATGTCAAAAAGGAAAGGGAACAAAAAGAGCGACTAATAATGAAAAACACATCACAAGAGAGAAGAATCGTATAAATTATAAATTTGGACGAATTCACTAATTTTTTTAAAAAAAATCATCAAAAATATATAAATATATAATTATAAATTCAGTAACTAAAACGAAATATGAGTAAACGTAAATTTTTAAATTTAAAATCTTAACTTCACCTCTAACAATATAACGATTTATTCTTTGTTTAACGAAAGAAAATAACGAAAGGAGACAAAAACATTTGCGGCAATGCGTTACGTTTCCATTTCTCTTTTTTGAGGCAAATGAGGCATGCAATACGTGCTTGTTTCCCACTTTTGTACTCTTTTTCGACTTTTCATTCGATGTCTGATATTCGTTTTGGACTTGATTAATTTGAATTCACGTAAAAAGTTCTTCATTAAAAGGTAAAAACGTTCTTTACCAAGGGTTTCATTCACATAATTCAAATTCAGAACTTCTAATTAAGTACAGATAAATAGTTATCACTCCGACGTTTAATTATACCTTTGTAGTTTTCTAATTTTTTTTTCACATTATCTCTCTTTTGTTCTTATTGGAGTCTAACTCTACTCCCACCTGCTTTAAAATTGTCTTTGGAATTCCACGTTTCTCATCATAATTTTTTTTTCCAATTTGCCTTTAACTTGCCACTCACATGTCTTCTCATAACCCATCTTATCTTTTTCCCTTTTGTATTCCTAATTAAAATTAGTGGCAGAGTCTGAAATTTAATTTATTTACGTAGCATAACGTTTTGAACGAAGAAGTATCAATTGATTTTCCCTCGCTAAACAAAGATGGTTTTGTATGTCGTCCATTTTTGCATTGAGGATAAGCAAAGCGAAAGGGGGATGGAAATCGTAAGAATTTGAATTCAAACCATTATGTGATTGATTATATGAATAACCCAATTAGATAAAAACAATATATCTTAATGATAAATTAGCAAGTGATTATCAATAAGCTTCATAGCTAATTTCATATTTCCTTCTCGGAGCTTAGGTACATGAAGAATGGGTTTTGGGAACGCACCCTTCTTATAGACTTATAGAGATAAACGCGCTTTCACATCTTCTTAACCCGAAATGGCTGGGGAGAGGAAAGGTTCCTGTTTTTGAGGGTACTCCCGGGAACAGATCCAGTGGAGACGGGGTGGGGCCTGTAGCTAAGAGGATTAGAGCACGTGGCTACGATGCATGGTGTCGGGGGTTCGAATCCCTCCTCGTCCACAACCGGCCCAAAAGGGAAGTACCTTTCTCTCTAGGGGTAGGAAAATCATGATCGAGATAGCGAACCAAAAGCTACCTTTCGTTTAGTGATTAGGACACCGTCTTGTCATGTCGAAGACACGAATTCAATTCCCATAAAAAATAGATACTCATTCTTGACCACTTTCAATTAATATTCATTGCTGAATGACCTTTCGTCTGATGATTAGTTTTATTGTCATATTAAGTAATACATATAAAATTGAATTAAAATATGGACATATTTTTCCTCCCCACTAATTTTTTAAATTGTTCTTCTTTTTGGTCAAACAAATAGTCCTCTCAACTTTTTGAAAAATTAAGATTGTATATAGAATATTAATGGTTTTTAGACATGTTTCGAACAATTATTGGTACAGTTAAAAGAGTTACGTTATCTTATATTTTCCTTTTTGTAAAGAAGACATTTATAAAGTAGACAAGATATTTAATTACAAAAAATTGGGAGAACATATTTGAACAATCATTCAGAAGTGTTATTATCATAATAAAGCTATATATATGTGCCTCATATCTTTGCAACTTCAATGATATAATACCTCAATTATTTAAGTTTTAAAGTATCATCATAAAGTTGAATAGATAGTATGATTGGTCATAAAAATCGATTTAGATATCAGAAGATCATAAAAGATCTACTTAATTAGTTGACCAATTAGAGAACGACGCAACTTATGGATCTTTTAGATCACAATAGAAGTGTTAAATGAGTGAGTTGAACTGAATTTAAGAATGTCAAAATGCGTTGAGTTAATAAATGAGCGAGTTATTAACTGCTACTTGAGCTGAAGTAGGTAGGACTCATTAAATGAGCTAAAAAAAGAGTCATAACCGAACCCATCGATTCTTTCTAAGTTTGCGTAATCTGTTGGACTATCTACTAAAACATTTTTCTTATATTACAACTATACAAACGTATCAAAATAAAAGAAAAAGTCTTTCTTTAAAACAAACAAATAAGGTTTCTCTTAAATTAAGATGACCTAAATGAAATAGGTCAAAATGAATCGAGTTAATAAATAGCAAATTATTAACTGCTCAAACCTAGACGAGTTGGACAATTTTGTGATTTTACGACTGATATTGCCACTCTAAGCTCAAAGTATAAAGATCCTTTCCGAGTATACTCAAAATTTTACGAAAAAAATAGTATATCACTATCTAATTTTTTAAAAGTGATTACAAACATTAAATGACAATCTAATATTTCGTCTATAAAGTTAAACAAAGTTCACTTAAATGGCTAATTTCTTTAAGGCTATATTTGCACAACTTCTAAAAAAAGGGCCAAAATTTAAATGGCAGCCTAAAATCATAATTATCATTAGGCCTTTCTGAAAGGACATTATCCATACAGAAAAGCCCAACACTTCTTAATGGGCCAAATTTCTAAGCCCAAAGCCCATTACACAGCTGACCTAGAAAAGCCTGTATATAAAAATGTCTTCCTTGTAAACCCTAGTCCAGAGAGAGTGAGAGAGAGAGGCTTGAGGCTCAGAGTGAAGATTCATCGCCTCCATTGAGTTCAATCGAAGATGAAGGTAGATAATTAACCCTAAAAATCTTAGTTTCTATCAATGTTGTGGATTTGTACAAATTTTTCTTCGTGAATTCACTTAACACAGTGATTTTGTTGTTTATTTTTGCAGTTCAACATTGCGAACCCGACAACTGGGTGCCAGAAGAAGCTCGAGATCGATGACGACCAGAAACTGTAAGGCATCCAGATTTGTTCTATGAAATGTTACAAGATTTGCTGTTTTCCTTGTATTTTTGTTATGCTTCATTGTCATTTTCAATTTAACATACTGATTTGAGACGTATGAAGAATTATAGTTTGGGTATTGATATCATTGTAGAGTCTACAGTTATGGAAGTGTGTGGGAAGGTGAATAATTTAGAGTTTTGAAATTAGGGATCTGTACGTTTAGGTTATTGGATATGGAATTTTTTTTTATGCTAGTAAGGTGGTTCGAGATCTCTTATTCAGAGTGGCTGTTTGGATGAGTGTCTATACTGAAACGTTCCAGGATTAAATTTCGATATAATGTGGTTTCGAATGAACCTTTGTATGGAATAGTAATGCATGTATTAGCCATGGTTGAACACGTAACAGCAGCAACAAACACAGTGTAACATCCAATATAAGAGTTCCATCGAACAAATAATATAAGAGGCAATAGCAACAGAAAGAAGATTGGCAGACTCCCAGTCAAAACAGAGTGTAATAGCAATAGTTAAGGAAGTTAATGAAAATAATACTATAATTTACATTGATACTTGTGCATTTAGCTATTTGATTATCTCTCATTTCTTACGAACAACTAATGCGTTCAGCCTTTGACTGGCATTTCAAATTTCTCATAAAAAGTAAGCCTTATTAGAGAAAATTAGAAATGGACAATTAGTTTTGTTTACATTTTCATCTGTAAAAAGGACTGGATGATTAGTTATTGTCTCTCTAGTATTTCTAATCTCATATGGCAATAAAACTAACCAAATACAGTAAATTAATTTAAATAGACAATTTGGTTTTTGAAAATATCTTGTCCATTTTAAATAGATGTTGCAATAACAAATCATATTGTTTGGAGAATGCACTAACTATTATTCTCTAGTATTATTCTCCAATACTAGTCAATGAACCAATGTTTGAGCTCTTTTTCATGTTTGCCTTCTAAAAACTACTATTGGTAACATCTCAATTTTTTCCCTACTGTTGATAGAGACTAATGTCATACACATGCATGCTAGTGTTTGGTTCACAAGTTCCCACCTAGATCTGTTATTATATACTATTTAACAAGCCCATTATAGTGTTCATTCCGATGTATATGATGATGTAGTGAGAAAAGTCTGGATATTTATTTCTTGATACAAGATATTTACTCATTTCAGCACCTTAATTGTACATCTGTTTTTGTATGTTGCCTAGTGTTATGCATAGTTGTCACTTTCAGATTTATTTGGCATTCTCGATGTTTCATTTACATTGAATGTTCAATTATTGTTAATTGACAAGTAAAATGTGCATATGGAAGTACTGTTGGTTAATGATACTTTATTCTTGTTTTGCAGCCGGGCTTTCTTTGACAAGAGGATCTCTCAGGAGGTTAGTGGTGATTCTTTGGGAGAGGTATGTATCCATCTACTTTGTGGCTTGGTGGTAATTTTGCCATTCCATTCAAATTCATTCCCATAATGTACTAATGTCTTTCAATTGACAGGAGTTCAAGGGATACGTTTTCAAGATTATGGGAGGATGTGACAAGCAAGGTTTCCCAATGAAGCAGGGAGTGTTAACTCCAGGCCGTGTTCGTCTTCTGCTGCACAGAGGTATCTGTAATGAAGTGCTTTACATCAGATGTTTCTATTTAGTAGAGTATCTAATTAGATGCACATTAAACAGGTACTCCTTGCTTCCGTGGTTATGGTAGGCGTAATGGTGAGCGAAGAAGGAAGTCTGTCCGTGGATGCATTGTCAGTCCTGATCTTTCAGTTCTGAATTTGGTTATTGTGAAGAAGGGTGAGAATGATCTGCCCGGACTGACAGACACTGAAAAACCTAGGATGAGAGGACCCAAAAGGGCTTCCAAGATTAGGAAGCTCTTCAACCTTGGAAAGGATGATGATGTCAGGAAGTATGTCAACACCTATCGCCGAAGATTCACAAACAAAAAAGGTTTGTTTTCTACCAATCCTTCTACTTGTGATTCCTTTTTATGTCGATCAGTGAGCTAAAGTTTGAAACTGTTGCCAATTTCATGCTTGAATGTTGACTGTGTTGCTATGGTACAACAGGGAAAGAGGTAAGCAAGGCTCCTAAGATCCAGAGGCTGGTAACCCCATTGACTCTCCAGAGGAAGAGAGCAAGAATCGCTGACAAGAAGAAGAGAATTGCCAAGGCTAAGTCAGAAGCAGCTGAGTATCAGAAGCTTTTAGCGACTAGGTTGAAGGAACAAAGAGAAAGGCGAAGCGAGAGTTTGGCTAAGAAGAGGTCTAGACTCTCTGCTGCTTCCAAGCCATCTATTGCTGCTTAATTTTGTGGGGAAGAAGCAATCGGTATCTGGATCTGGTCTTTTATAGCTATTGCTGAATGTTGCTTGTGGTAGCTTTTTAATTGTCCCGAGATGATGAGTTAAGTTAGTGTATCGTTTTACTATGTGATCTTTCTGATCAAAGATTTTGGTTGTTTAGTACTTGCTGAATGAAATCATCCCAACTTCTGTTATTTTGTTTTTTCTCGTTTGGATGATTAATTTGGGTTTTTAACTTGTTTCTGTGAAACATTTTATTTTGCATACTACATTACATGAAGTAGCCAAGTATTGGAAACTATCTCTACCTCACAAAGGAAGGTAGGGATGCATTCTACTTTGATTCTACTTGCGGGATTATATCCGTATGTTGTCATTATACATGAATTGTACTGTTGGGACGATGAATACACTCAAAGACTTCCCCACAAAAAGCTCTTAAAGTAATATGCACATCAAAACACAATCCTCGAGGGTTGGTCATGATGGTTCATGACCCCTTCATGTAGATATAAGATAGTAAGTAGTATTGATTCGTACATGAGGATGAGACTCACAACATGGTTCATGATCCCTTCATGTAGATATAAGATAATAGTATTGATTCGTATGTAACGGTGAGGCTTACAACATGGTTCCTTGCCCACAACTGGCCCAAAAGAGAAGTATCTTTTCCTGTGGGGTTAGGAAAATCATGATCGGAATAACAAACCAAAAGCTATGGAAGTTGGATGTGGCTCTTTTGTTGAAATGAAATGGCTTTTCCTTTTATCTTTTTATTTATCATTAATGGGGGAATCATTACACGTAGTATGCTCGATTAGTGTATTTTTTTGTTTTACGCCCCATAACTCTTCCTCAGCCACTACGATCTCCTTTTTTGTAACCAAAAAATTCTCTAAGGACTCAACAACAAGAACAACATATCTAGTGGAATTTCACAAGTGTAATCTGAGGAGGATAGAATGTACGCAGATCTTCCATAAGACTCAATGGTACACAATTCAAATACTACGCTTTTATCTAGCAAAATCCGTACTAATAATCTGTGCCTAAATAATACATGTTTGGAAATGTGCAAAGAATGAATTTCATGTTATTTGTGATTTTCATATTCGAAAAAATTACCAATCTAGAGATTAAAAAACATCAAAATACAAGATGCCTGAAATCATATGAATAACTTGCTGCCCTCAGCAACTGGACATATCTGACTAAACCAAACAACATACCCAGTGTACTCCCACAAATGAAATCTGAGGAGAGTAGCTCATATGCAGCCTTACCCCTACCAAAATGAACACTGAAAATCGAACTAACAAAACACGAGATTTGTAATGTTGGGCAGGAAACTATGGAAAAATTGATCTTTCATTAATATACAGCATGGCTTTCTGCAGACGAAAGACATTAACATTACCTATAATAAGGTACACAACATCAAGGATCCACATTGCTTCAGGTATTGGATAGGCAAGCGGGTGGCAAAATCGAACAGGAAACTGGAATCTTGACCGGAAGGTAACCAGTAGGGACAGCACTGAATCGCTTTCCTTCAGATCTGTTAACCTCCAGATACAGGTCGAGTTTTCTGCTGTAGCTATTGGTGTGGAGTACTTTGCAGAAGTGCTAAATTTACAGCCTGATGTCATCGGGGAGGATTCACCGGAAGTGATTTTCAGGACAGACCAAGTGCTGAATTATTAGTGGTAATGTCTCATGCCCAGATGACTAAAAAGAAAGGCGACAGACAGGGCAGCTAAAAGTGGCAAAGGTGTTAACTGGGCTACCGTTAGAAGTGCAGTTGCAGTCCTGCCAAACCACATGTTTGTAGTTGTTCATGGATGAGTAAGAGTTCCCTGAATTTGAAGGTAGAAACCATTATATGTTGGAGTCTATACTATGTTGCTCGGACTCCTCAAATTGTCATGTGCGTATCTGATACTGCAAAAATAGTGCATTTTTGAAGAATCCGACAAAGGTGAAACAACAAATTTGGAGAGTCCAAGCAACAGATTATATGAGATACTGAACTGAAAAATGAGTTTGCATTGCGGAGTCGAGGATAGTTAGTAGTTACTCTAAGGTGTTGGAATAAGATCAGAAGGAAGAACACCATGGAAGTTACATATTTGAATCTTGGAAAACACCAACCTCACATGGTATGTAACTCTCTATTTATGCTTCAAGGTTGGGGATGCTAGCCGCTACGCTACTGGCACAACCTGAATCAGTAACAACCTACAAAAATAATAATAATTATCACCACAAGCAACCTGCTACACCGATAAAAAAGAAATCATAATAGTAAGCAGCAGCATACCATACTACTTCCTAAATCTCAAAGTTACGTGACTCGTGTGTCTCTTTCACATCCTTCCCAATTTACTCGCTCACTTTCATACAACAACATATTCAGTGGAATACCACAAGTGGGGTCTAGGGAGGGTAAAATGTACGTAGACCTTACCACTACCTCATACGAGATAGAGAGGATGATTGCGGAAGACCCTCAGCTCAAAAATATCAGGCCCCAAAAGCAGACTCACTAACTTTCATCCAATAATAAAACCAATACAACCACATACTATCATATTAACGATGTAATCATCATCAACACTTGCTTCTAAATAAATTTCCATGCTCGACAAACTAGGTCATCTATAAGCAATACGTACGTCCTTGTCCTAAGCTACAATTATGGCTTTGGAGGTGTTGCCTCAAAATTACCCGTCCACTGAGCAACATGTATGGCCTTAGCCAGGAAGAACTATGAAAGGACCGATAAATATTTACAACAAGGTAACACTTGGATCAAAATTTGGAAGTCAGAAAGTCGAAAAATAGAAATAGCTCAACTGCATGGGCAAAGCACACAACCTAGATACCCCCTTCCCTTCCCATAAAGAACAATAAAATCAAAAGAAATTTATGCCACCCACTGTAAGCACAAAGACAACAACAACATACCCAGTGAAATCCCACAAGTGGGGTCTGGGGAGGGTAGATTGTACGTAGACCTTACCGCTACTTCATAGAAGTAGAGAGGCTGTTTCCTAAAACCCTTAGCTCAAAACCCATAAGCAGAAATAACTAGATATGACCACTGTAAGCACAAAGGAGAAGTGATATTTGGTCTTACCGTCTTACCCCTATAAGCTCAACGGCAGACTGTCTGAAGTTCTGCTTGACACCAGTTCTGTTCACCACCAGGAGTAGGAGTATGGTTTCCTGAATCTCAGATGAGCTTCGACATCTTTTGCCCAACTTCAAAAAACAATATTATTAAACCTGTGTATCCTGATCCAGACCATCAAGGTCCAAAACAACGCTGTAGCCCAAATACAGCTACAATCGAGGTCGTGAACATAGATTCAATTCAGATTGGACCAAATCTCCATAAATGTCCAATGACTGTTCTGACATGGAAAATGAACTAAAATGAAGTTCATAGAACAATCAAACACCTCATAGTTGATGCAACATGGCACACATTTGTTGCCATTATACACGTCTCATAGAGGAATCCCTTTGGAGACCAGGCAAAATGCAGACGCAAGGGACAGACAAAAATACAGAAAGTCCTTTCACCTCCAATACATTTAAATGTTATTATTCACAAGTCTATTTTATACATGATACTGGCTGACACCATAAAAAGCACAGTTCATAGCTTGCATTAGCAAATACGAAATATCTCTTAACCTTCATACCCAACAGTCCCAAACAGGAACTCTTATATAATCGCACACATTTTTCATGAAGACATCATTGCACAGATTAGATATGTTCGATCAGCATAATGGGCCACTTGACCAATAATACTTGACATTTTCTATCTTGACTTTTGATGTAAGACAAGCCAGAGCAACTGCAATCATAAATCAATAGATTACTCATTTTAAAATGGAAAAAGCAAATACTAATGAGTGTAGTTTCACTAACCATATTTTATTCACTAAGCATGACTATGTTGTATCTATAGGATCGAAACATATCTTAGACAACACCATAAACACAAATAAAAGAACACTAAAGAAGAATAAAAACAAGAAATTGCATGTAGTAAAATATTTCAACAAGTAATCATGAGACCATACCAAGGAAGATTAAATCAAGCAAGAAACAACAACAACAACATACCCAACGGAATCCCACAAGTGGGGTTTGGGGAGGGGTAGAATGTACTTAGATCTTACCACTATCTCACGAGGTAGAGAGGTGGTTTCCTGGGAACCCTCGTCTCAAAAACCCATAAGTAGAATAAACTAAATATGGAATAAAGGGAAAGAAAAGAAAAGGAAACAGAAAGGACGACTAACAACAAAAATACATGATAGTGTGTAAATATGATAACATCAACATATATGTATGATAAATCACGCAAGAAAGCAAATTAAAAATTTGGTCTCTCAAAACCTATAGTATGCTTTACTTTTATCCATAAGGTTCAACACCACGACATTTTCTCAGAGGTGGGAGTGGACAAAAAGACAAGCAGACTAACAGGAAAGATATCTCATCATGCACTAGCAACATGTGGAAGAAAGACGGAGAGGATGAAAATAAAATCACAAAGAAGCAACAGATGTTTACATAGAACCAATGAGTAACGACAATTTTCATTTAACTAGTTATATATTGATAAGCAGGAAGTTTGATACCAGGTGAGTAAACACAGTGAAGGGCGAAACTTACAGCATCTCTATTAAAGAGAAATTATTGAAAGCCCAAGACTAAGAGAAATGCAGAAAACAGTAACAAACACTAACCATCTGTATCAAAGTGATCCGGTGCAGAACTCAATCCTCCGAGGATGAAATATGAGAGGAGAAGAGGTGACATAAGTAAAGACAAATACGAATTGTCAAAAACGAGTCACAATAACAATAATAGAGAAGTTAATTGAATGCTAAGTTGTTCAGTACACAGGAAATTAAAGTTAGTTTTTCCCTTGAACTGAATAAATAAATAAATTAGTCCGGGAAAATAGGTAACTGAGTCTTGCAATGCTGCAACAAGAAAAAATGTAAGCACAATAATAGAGGGAGTCGCATCAAAGGTATGCAGGAGGACAGTCGGTTATTGATCTAATATGAAATGCATCTAAAGTTTCACTGGCTCCGTTTGCATTTTGTTTTATGTAATTGCTCTATGAAGACATACTATACTATCAAACAGAGTCAATGGCATCTTATCTGCAAAACTGATGAGTGCTTATCCAAATGACCAAAGTAGTGCTAACATGATTGAAACGAAGATACAGCTAATAATCTTTCTGAAGTAAAAGTAGCAGGCAATAAAGTTTTTTCATTTGTTTCTAACAGGAAAAAGCTAGTTTCTTATTTATTTATCACATGTTTCAGTTGAAATCCCGCAATCTTTTCTTCAACACATCCATTGATTTCTTACGAGCACTCTGCTTTGTGTTTCTGCTTGAAAGACTTCCGAAGAGTCCATCAGTTGAGTCCTTATACTTGTCACAGATAGTAGAAACTTTTTTATGATCTAGAGCATTGTAGTTCTTCTCCCTTATGACAGGATTCATGAAATTCTCTGGTTGACTGCTCAGGAGGAGGTCTATCAATTGTCTAACTTCTACCAAGCAACTTCGGAAGCTATCGTCCTTGTAAACTTCACTCAGTCCAGTACTGTGAAACCTCTCGTCTGCAAAAGACTCCAATGCTTTCAAATCATAGTTGATGCTCATTACTGCATTAGCAGTGAATCTCTTTATCGAGTCACTGAGAAAAGTTTCCACAATTGAATTGTTGATGTGCTCAAGAGCTCCAATCCCAACTTTATACAAAGCATCCAGAGGTAAAATTTGTTGAGCAGTAGACAAGAGGGTGTCGAGATATATAACCACCTCATTCATGCATTCGTTGCCTTGCTGTGGGACCTCTTCTGCTGTCCACTTGACATTTTCTGTGAGCGACATGAATTCATCTAATTTCGCATTTACTAAGCTTAATAATGCAATATAAGCAGCATCTCTTGAGGTTTTGAGGACAACCTTGGCTGTTAAACTGCCTTGAGGCCTTTCAACTAAACGGGCAGGAATGCCGCATTGTTGGGCTGCATGTTGAAGAAAGAAATCACAAGCTCTTTCTAAAACAGCTATATTTGCAGCAATCTGCATTGCCCGAGGCACACCAGTTGTGCCGCTGTAAATAGTTTCAAGTAGGACTTCATTCAGTACATCAATCAAGAGCTTATCCAAATACTTTTTGACAAAATCAAAAAAATTCATTTGGCTCCCATATGATAAGTAATTGACAGAATCTTTGATGAATGACTTAACGATGCGACAGCATTCAGGCACCATGGAAGAGAATGGAGCAATAAAAGGGAAAGCAGGCATTATATCAGAGGTTTGTAGATGGAACAATAGAACATTTGCCTGATAATCTGACTCCCTCTTCATTACCATCTGCTCAAATGCATCATTGGCGATTACAGCAGTTATTTGTTGCCTACACTCTGCCAAAAGAAGTTCATGATATTTTTCTCGACTACTATTTAGAGTCCCAAGAATTGCGCTCACTTCATAGCCATACTGTCTGAGGGTTGACCCAAGAAGAGTGACATAATCCTTGACCATGAGGAGATGACTGGCAGAATCCATGTGGGAGAATTGTTCTTCCAGGAGTGAAGTCACTTTACCTACAGCTGTTTCCCACATTGTCTCAACCTGATTAGGCAAGAGCAGCCCACCAGCAGTCCTTAATACTCGATCCTCAACAATGAAATAACCTGCAATCTGAGCCAAGAAGACTTGATGGGATTCTAGGAATGGTTGTGACAATGAAATCTGCAAATCTGAACTCAGCTGCAATAAGCGATTTTTGTAGTAATATTCACGAAACTGTTCTAGGATCCCCATACAGCTATGAATGTGGCATGCTCGATAAAGAGGGGTCAGGTCAAACTTTAAGACAGATTCTTCATTAATCTCTTCAACATCTAGAGTATAAGTGAAGTCTCCTAATCCCAAAGAACTTTGCTCCTCAGCTTTTCTTTGACGGGCTAGCATATCCTCATCCCTCTGACGAGCAGATGAAGCATATCCTATTGCAGTTTGCCCAATATCCTTTGCTGTACTCCTTATGTGAACTAGCCATTCATTAACTTCACTCGTTACTCTCTTCTCAATATGCAATTTAATCAGCGGTATTCTCTTCTCTAGCATAGTCTTGAGTGGCTTGATGGGAATGTTCTGCAAATAACTTTTCTCAATCAGATCAACAGCCTTGAGGGCGGGGTAAAACCGACCTTCAGAAACGTGGTTGTTACACTTTGCACAAAGTTCTAACACTTGGACACAGTTGCCTGACATCTTAATTGCTTCTGTAACATTCTTCTTAATAGAAAAAGATTCAAGAAGCTCTTCAAGTTTTAAGAGAAGGACACTCCCGACATCCTGCAGCTTCAGATTATCGGTTTGCAGCTCAGCTTTTAACTCTTCTGCATCAACCAAGACTCCGCGCAACTCATCCACTGCGATAATAAATTCCTCATAGTGAAGCTTACAAAGCTCCTCTATTTCAACTTCTTTTTTTTTTACGACATTCTTAAGTTGCTGTAGAAGGGCATCAGGCTTTCCGCTTTCAAAAGCAAGCCTGACCATAGGACCTAGATCTTCCCCATTATTGATCATAGTCACAAGAACAGAATCTTCTGCTGTAGTTGTGTCCCCATTTTCTGTGGCCGTTCTCCTCCTCATTTTAGCAGTCATGGTTACTACCTTGCCCTGCATATTGAAATTAAAGATACTTCAGTTAATGCATGAACTAAGTTCACATACAGGGTTAACATAAGTACCCCTTCCCTCCACGTCTTTCCGCAAAGTGAAAGGGAAAAGGAATAAGAGGGGAAAAAAGAAAAGAAAAGGTACATCCATCCAAACAATAGTGAAGAAAATAATTCCAATATTTAAATCATCCATCCATTCCTCTCCCTTCCACCTTAAACACACCAAAAAGAAAAACGGGAGGGAGATAATTTGGCTTCATCCAAACTATTACATAGTTCCATGAACACCAGGAAATGTTCTTCTATTATATGTTCATACTGCACAACTACACACTAGAATTCAAGTCCTTACTGATTTCACCAAACCACCAAAGCGGTGTCTCCAATAACACAACAAGAACACAAACAATCTCCACCAGAGTAAGAAGCTCAAAAAACACATCATTTGCGAAACAACTCGTACAAATCCATAGATACACAATTTTAAAGAAACCAAGATGTTAAAAGCATTTTTTTTAAAAGGCAGAGAAACAGACAGTAGCAAAGCGTTCAACATTGATGCAAAGTCAGATCATTTCAAACATTACGCAACGAAGGAAATACTAAACCCACCAAAATCATCAGATCACAAAGAATAAGCCAGGATACCTCAATTAGGTCTACACAAGAAACATCCCACAATGTAAAAATTGAACGAAAACCATACAAATAATAATCAACAAATAAAGCAATCAATGCTATAAGCAACAAACTTGTCTTCTTTATTTCCACCATTACAACAACGACAACAACCTATGTTGCTCGGACTCTTCAAAAATATCGATGGGTACGTGTCGGATCCTCCAAAAATACTGTATTTTTGAAGGATCCAATATGGGTGCGACAGTATTTTTGGAGAGTCCAAGCAACTTAGACAACAACAACAACCAAAAAAACTAGTGCAATCTCACAAGTGGAGTTTGGGGAAGTTAGTGTATACGCAAACCTTACCCCTACCTCACGAAGATTATATCAACAATTAACCAAGCAAATAATAGATACACCAAAATCATCAAATTTCAAGAAAACAACCCAAAATCTGAACATAACAAGCTCATCTCATACACAAATCAGAGATAGAACAAAAAAGAAAATAAGCTACAACTCCATTAACAAAAGAGCCAGATAAAATTTACAACTTTAATGCAAAATTGAGCAAAACAAACACTAGAACACACCTAGATCATCATACCATAAACAATACACAAAAAAGACCCAAATGGGTCTACATTACAAACCATACCATGATAGAAAAACATAAAAATCAGATAAAAATGAAGCTAAAATGAAATAAAGATTCAGTTACTTACCCAAAATAACTGATTTCAGAAAGTTTTATGCTTCCCCTTTTCTTTTCTTGATATAAAAATCGAATCTTGGCTAGATTTTCTACCTTGTGATTTCCTTCAGTGGCATTTTGGCCGACCTACACAATGCTTTCTCTCTGTTTTCTCAGATGTTCTTTAGGTTTGATGATTTGAGAATAATAAAAATAAAGAAAAAAATTGTTTTATTTTATTATATTACTATATATTTATTTTATTATATTACTATATATTTATTTTTAAAATTATTTTTTGTGTTTTATTATTTGAATCAAAAAAGGGTCAAGCTATATATCAATGTCGGAACAAACATTCAACTCCCTTTGAAGGCAAGTCCGTGCACCTGTTTAGGTGATACATTTAGTATAATGATTCGGTTTGGTGGGGAGCAAGTTATCCAGAAAATATTAATATAAATATCGATAGAATTGTAATTATAAAGATTAAAAATGGATGAATTACAATTTTTATCAAATACATATTATTGTTATATAAAAAATAGTATATGATGCATAATTTAAAGTATAATATAAACTATGATGAAGTGATATTATTGTTATTGCGATGCTCAAGAAATAAGTCATTTAAGACGTTCATTAAACTTCAATCAAATATCTTATAAATATCGCATGAGAAACAAATAAAATAAACTTAAAGTATTTATTTATTTTAGTTAAATAAAACTATTATGTACCATATGAAGGTAATATTTAGCATTTTAGTAGATTTAATTCATGTATAGTCAATATTTTTTATCCTTAAATAAGATACATAACTTGTCATGTAATTTATTTATACTAGACATTGGTCCCATGCAATATTTATTGTTTTTGTGGGTCAAGTTATGTGATATATATATGTCACACTCCTCCCTAGGGTCGTGATCAGTGCTCGATAGGAGCACGTAAACACATATTAAGTCGAATTCCTTTATAATTATAGCTTAGAATTACGGGGTCTAACAATATAGAATTTAAAAAATTAATTAAATTTTAATATGATTTTTAAATATTTTAAATTATTAATTGTTATAAATTATAATATTTTTAAATAACACATGTTATTCCTTTTGTCCCAATTTATATGCATGGATAAATTTGAAAAGTCAATTTTTTTATGTACTTTAGTTCAAAAAAATTTAAATTATTGATATATATACCATTTACATTATTTAAATTGTTAATTTTTGTAATTTATATATTTTTTTAATTTTCATATATAAATATATTATCATTAATTATTTGGATTTGTGATCATTTTTACGTAAAAAAATTTAAAGTCAAATATGATGAGTTACAGTATCTTTTATACTTTTATTAACATGTTTTTAAAACTTTTTAATTTATCAATTATCATTATTACTTTATTAATGGTATTTATACTTAGAACATGTCAAGATTAAATTATTGAGTTTTAATGGAGGGATGATCACAAGGTTGACATAAATGTCTCATTTGGGCGTAGAAATTGTGGAAATTTATGAAAGATGCCAAGGAACCCTCTTCTTCAGACAGTAATTTCCCTACTGAATTTCAGAGTTCACAACAAATGGATTGGGTAAACGCCATTTTTTTTCTTATCTTCCTTTCCTTTTATGCCTCAGTAGTAATCTGCAGTTGTAAATTTTGAAGATGGGTATAATTTGCATTTGTAAATTTTGAATCTTTACAACTTGGGTACTGTTTAAATCAGCTTAGGGTTCAAGTTCTTGCTTCAGTAGTAAGTTTTGTACAAGTAAAGTTTGAATCTTTACATGTTGGGAACTGAAGATGTAAAGGTTTTTGACTCTGTTATAGTTTTAGCCTTTGAAACATTGGGATGCATAGTGGGAGTTTTGATACACTGCGCTTGCCCTTTTACGTATGATAGACCTTGTGGTTGGGATGCATAGTGGGAGTTTTGATGCACTGGGCTTGTCCTTTTACATGTAAAGTTTGACTCTTTACAAGTTGGGTGCTTTGTTACTCAGCTTAGGATTCAAGATTCTCTAATGGGGCAATTGAAGTTGTAAAGTTTTTTGACTTTGTACAGTTTTAGCCTTGGAAACAGAATGCAAGGTAAGGCTGTGTACGATAGACCATAATGGTCAGGCACTTTTCCGGACCCTGTGCATAGCGAGAGTTTTAGTGCATTGGACTTGTCCTTTTGCACATAAAGTTTGACTCTTTACAAGTTGGGTGCTTTGTGACTCAGCTTAGGATTCAAGATTCTCTAATGAAGCAACTGATTAATGAGGATGTAAGGTTTTTTATTTACTTCAGTAGTACTTTTTGTTCATGTGAAGTTTGAACTTTTACAAGCTGGGTGCTGTTTTAATATGCTTTTCCATATCTAGTATCTTCTGCTTATGGGGCTTGATGGTTTTGAGACGAGGGTTTTCCGAAAATAGCCTCTCTATCTCTATGAGGTAGTGGTAAGGTTAGCGTACATTCTATCCTCCCCAAACCCCACTTGTGGTATGTTGTTGTTTGTGTTGTTGGTGCTGTTTTAATATGTTCAGTATTCAAGAATCTCCAATAAGGGGAACTGATTACTGAAGATGTAAAGTTTTTCGCTTCGATAGTAAGTTTTGCAGATGTAAATTTTGAATCTTTACAAGTTGGGTGTTATTTTAATCAGCTCAGGGTTCAAGATTCTCTAAAGGGAAAACTGATTACTGAAGATGACTTCAAATGGAGATTACCCTCAAGAGAAAAAGAAGGAAGCCATGAAATACTCAGATATGTTGGTGGGGTTGACTTAAGCTTCTCAAAAGACGATTCATCGATTGCCTGTGGTACCCTTGTTGTGTTGGACTTGATGACTCACAATGTTGTTTATGAAGATCATTCTATTGTTAGGCTTCACATTCCATATGTTCCGGGCTTCCTTGCTTTCAGAGAGGTCTTATACACATAGTCCATATTTTCCCTTGCTTGCGATGTGTTTTGACTTATTGCCTTTGTTGTTTGTCTAAAAAGGAGTGATCATGTCTATATGTTTTGAATACGGCTTTCTTTGTTAGAAGTGTTTTTTGAAAAGTAATTTTGGAGAGTAGTAGTTTCTGTCTTGCCGATCAATTTGCAAAATACTTTTGCCAATGTTAGAGCAGCAATTTGTTCTTGGCCAAAGTCTCACAGTGCTTCCCAGAAAAATCTTACTACTTTTTTCAGATTCTGAAAAACTAATTCTGTTACTACTCAAAAACGCTCACTTTTTCTTAAACAATTGGCCTAACACATCAAATCTCTCACATCAACTCTATAATATAATCACTTTTGTCTTTCCTGAAGCATGGCCTCATTTCTGCTTCTAGGGACGATATTTTTGAGATGAGGGTCTTTCGGAAACAGTCTCTCTGTCTCTATGAGGTAGCGGTAAGGTATGCATACATTTTACCCTCCCCAGACCCTACTTGTGGGATTCCACTGGGTATGTTATTGTTTACTTTGTTAAAAATTTGGACATATAATGATGATATTCATGGAATGATGGGAGAAAAGATATGATTAGATTTTACAAGATGTTTTTATATTTGTTAAACTAAATCCTTGTCGAGTATGAACTTTTTTTTAATTGTACAAGCTCAACCACGTCGTGAGTAATGTAAACTGATCGCTGAAATTTTGAACTGGTTCTTTAGGCTCCCGTGCTTCTGGAGCTCTTGGATAAAATGAAGAACAATGCTCATTGTTTCTACCCACAGGTAAATATTGATGACTTTCCTCCTCTGTTGGCCCCCCTCTTCCTACTTATTTCTCCTTCTACAAATGGTGGAAATTTGATTTAGAGACTACGTATTGGTTCAAATTAGCCACATGTTATGATACGAGTGTGTATTTGTTATATGCCATGTAGTAAATAAACTTTTAGAGCTGCAATCATTTTCTGGAAAGACATTGTATAGTATTGGGCAGATTAGACCAAATCTACCCCTTCCGCATATCATCAGTATTCTGCTTCACACCCAACCCGTTCTTGATTATATGCAGGACGTTTGACTTCATCCCCTAACTCAAGTAGGTGAAGCACATGCTTGTACTCTATCTACTTTAATGTACTCGAGAGGGAAAAAAGCACAATTTGGTGGGAAGAAAAATATTGTTAGTGTTGTACAAAGGGAAGCCTCATTTGGTGGTGTAACAGGACCAAAACATCTAAGAGTTCGTGGATAAGGGGCATAATTTCAAGAATATTTTTGCGAGCATGAATGAGTACTCAGCTTTCTTGCTAACCGAACAAAAGGAAAATGCAATGGTGTATTTTTCCTCACTTTTCATTTTTTTGTCGGTCAAACACACTCCTGTGATGTTCATGAGACACAATTGCTATTGTTTGTTTTTCATTATTCTTGGCTAACGAGTCATCCATTTTTTTCATTAATATCTTAATGGTTAGAGAATTGATGAATATTTCATACTTCCCCTCCCATGTTCAAATGGTAAGACTTTTGACAGTAACAGTGAAATCTAGTAGGTTGTCGCTAAGTTGCTCGGACTCTCCAAAAATGTTGCCACACCCGTATCGGATCCTTCAAAAATGCACAGTTTTTGAAGGATTTGACACACACCCGTCGATATTTTTTGAAGAGTCTGAGCAACATAGGGTTGTGGTGCCAGTGTGCCATAACTTCTTGACTCATTGCACCCCTTGCCACTGGTCTTTGTTCTGTTGAGCTGAACTATGAAAAAATTAATACCTGACATCTATTTAACCCTTGTGTTGACAGCTACTGATGGTGGATGGCAATGGATTGCTTCATCCTCGAGGCAAGTTTTATTGCTTTCTGAAGCTGGAAAAAAAAGAGAATTTCTAAATCTAGCAGATTGATGACTCTGCATTAGACCATCGCCATCTTTTGTGTATAAGATACTTAGCGATATTGAGGAGATTGTCCAACATCATGATCATATTCTTCATTTAGTGTGTACAACCTAATTTGTGTCTGTATCAAAGTAATTACTAACTTTTATTCCCAAACCTAAACTAAGAAAAACGCATAACTAGTTTAAATTGCTTAGGTAATTACAGACACGAAAACTGAATTTTCCATACCATTTTAGCTTTTATATCCTCTTTAACGTATATCAGCTAGCTGGTTCTCGGATATTGATCTGTAAATATTTATTCTCTTCGGATATTCTCTATTTTATATGTCTTCTTATGTATGTTCACTGACTGTTCAACTTGAGAGAGTTGTTATATTTGAATATCTTATTCATATGGACGAGTTATCTTTATCAATTCAAACTGGGGATTCAGTATGCAGATATGGATTCCTCTTGTTATCATTGTTGTACTATTTCAGACGTATTTTTTCTAAAAACTCGACAACCACAATTATGTTCTGCAGGTTTCGGTTTGGCTTGTCATATTGGTGTCTTAGCTAATCTTCCTACTGTTGGGGTGGGAAAGAATGTAAGTTTAAACTTCTTTATCCACCTTAAGTTTCTTAAAAATCTAGGTAGCGTCAATTGAAATGTGCTATTGTTTGTTTCCTCTTAGTGAAGGAACATAAAAGCGAACCTAATATGGGAAGGAAAGACAGATCATTATTGATCTTTATCGTTGAATCTTCGACAACAACACACCCTGTGTAACCTCACAAGTGCGGTATAGAGAGGGTAGTGTGTATCAGACACTACCTTGTGGAGATAGAGAGGTTGTTTCCGAAAGAGAACAAAAGAGGGAATGAAGGGATAGGAATAGGAATTATAGTACCATTGGAAAAAAGGGCACCTGTGGGAACATCTCTACTGATGAACCATTTCAATAGTACGGGTGCTGCCGTGCCACGAGGCACCTTGATCTTTTTATCATTCTGAAGGACATCGATCTTTCGCCTTGCGCAAGGATCTCTCTCATTTATTAGACTCCATAAGGAGAGAATAGTCCACTTGGGTTCCAGGGGAGGCCTGGTTTTATTTTACCTGGGCCAAAGACTGTCCGCTCTGCTCTTCGGACACTATTCTGGGCAGAATACTGAACTGGCACATATCTTTTAGTATTCTGCCTTTCCTGCTAACACGAAATGTTTTGTGCATCAGACTGTCCTGTTTTTCTTTTTTACTTAAACTTACTCAAAGATATTGAATTATTTATAAACATTCTGTTTCCGTCATTTCTTTTTCTAGTTACACCGTGTCGATGGTCTTACACAATCTAGAGTAAGAGAACTTCTTCAAGCAGCAGACGCTCCCGAAAATGTTTTACCTCTAATTGGGGACTCTGGATGTACCTGGGGAGCAGTAAGCGAGTTAATCATTTTGTACCCATTACATTAATGCATTTATTTGTAAAACTTTAATGATGGCTACTTCCACCCCCCCCTTTTTTTTATATCTAGTACCTTCTGCTTATGGGGCTCGATTGTTAGACGAGGGTTTTCCAAAAAAAAACCTCTCTATCTCTATGAGGTAGTGGTAAGGTCTGTACATTTTACCCTCCCTAGATTCCACTTGTGGGATTTCACTAGGTATGTAACTTTGGGTTGATTCGATTACATGTGAAATTTTAGTGTAGTATCTATTCTATTTTGATTAAATCGTTATGCAGGCAATGCGATCATCTCAGGGATCTTTGAAGCCTATATTTATTTCGGTTGGTCATCGTATATCTCTCACCACTGCCGTTGAAATTGTGAGGATGACTAGCAGATTTCGTGTTCCAGAGCCTATACGACAGGCAAGTATCAGAAGTTTTCTGCACAGTTGTTGCTCGTGATGTCTGATTTATATCCGTAACTCAATTCTCTTACATCTGATGTTGTAGGCTGATATAAGATCAAGGGAACGACTGCGGAACAATCAATGATTACAATTACTTCTCTGTATATTTGCTGAGGTTTGGTTACATGAACTCATTTACGAGTGACAATAAGTATCTGTACATGTGTATATGATTGTTAGAACAACGTATGCCAACTCTTGTATTTTTACCAAAAACTTCAAGGTTCAAAAGGAACAGTTTGATGTGTTTTGATAAAGCTATGTTTACTCGAACTCTTTTAAAATGTTGATGCTTGTGTGTTGGTTCCTCCAAAGGTAGTGCATTCTGATATGGATATACAACAACATTTTAGGAAAATCTGAGCAACATAGTTGATAAGGAGGAGAACAACTTGATGTTTCAATAATATTTTGAGAATCTAGCATGTTGGAGGTGCTTATTCACATTTCATTGTAGTCAATTATTGTAAGGGCAAGCCCGATGCATTAAAGCTCGCGCTATGCACAGGATTTGTGGAAGGATTCGACCACAAGAATCTATTTTATGCGGTCTTACCTTGCATTTCTGCCAGAGACTGTTTATTGGGATTGAAGAATAAGATAATGGAAAAATAGCAATTGCAATATAGATAAGGAAACTAGACAATGTTCAATTACTTATTAATCATCTACTTTAATATTCAATCTTTACATCTTTCTATGTAAGGCTGTATATGCTCATAAACGTCGTGAAATGCATGCCAGGACTATTGAAATTATTAGTGGCCCCATTATGAAGGGTTTCTTAAAGTTTTTTGGGAAAAAGGGCTTGGAGGCCCCAACACTTTGAAAAATTCGTGGGTGTACTGAAAAAATTATCTAATTCCTATTTTCGCCATCCATAAAATGCTCCTAAACATCATAAAATGTACATCGGGCCTATTGGAACTATTAGTGGCCTCATTACACACGGTTTCTAAGGGTTTTTTTGGGAAAAAATGGGCTCGGAGCCTCGGCACTTGAAATATTTGTAGACTAACGTCCATGAAAAATTAAAAATTGCTAAGTTCCTATTCCGTTGCTCATGAAATGCTCCTAAAGGCATAAAATGCACGTCGAGCCTATTGAAATTATTAGCAGTCTCGTTATGAATGGCTTCGTAAATCTTTTCAGGAAAAATAAGTTAAAAAATCTAACATCTAAAAAAATCTATAAGCTAACACCCACACAGAAAATCACCTAATTGTTGTTTCGTCCTCCATAAAAGCCGGTGTTCCCACTCTCCCTTTTTGACCACTCCTTCCATCTACTTTCTAACTAACAATATTCATTTCTTTCATCTGTCGGTCCACCAAAGAAAAATATACAAATCGATCTCCATTTCTCCATCTCTTACAGCTCTAATTTTGGTGCTTTAATGGAGCCATCATCATCATCGTCTCCATCAGCTTCACAAGAACTCAATGAAGTACAAGCAGGTCTTCCTTCATCTGCACGACCCGTTTTGAGAACCGGAGCTCCGAATAATAATATGGTTATGGGGAAACATCGTCTCGCCGCTGCAATTGCTGCTCTCAATCACCAAATCAACATCATTCAGGTCATTAATTATATTATCACTCCTGTGATTTTTCGGGAAAGTTGCGGTAGAACCCCGACAGCACCAAATTATATTATCTAATATTTACTGGGTTTTGAGTTTTTCCCTTCTTCTTCTTACTAATTTGGGAATTGTTTTTACAGGAAGAATTGGATCAGCTTGATTCATTTGGTGAAGCCTCACTCGTTTGCAAAGAGTAAGTTTTCCATTAACAAGTCATTTCTTCCCTTCTAATTTTAAAAAGTTTGCGGAGGTATAATACATGAATGTGCCTTTGATTAGCTCCATCTGCACATCCTTTTGACTTTAGACGTGCACGAGTAGATATTTTAATAACAACACCATTATCTCATTGCCTCAAAAGGCTCCCCATTGCGGGTAAGGGGGTCGGATGTACGCAGCCTGACCTCTATGTTTAAAAATATAGCGCTACTGTTTCCAGATGACCTATGATGAGCGTCGAAAGTTGCATTGACTAACTGGTACTTTACAATTGAAAGAAGCGCAAACAGTTTAAAGAGTCATTTTGCTTTAAATTTATATAAAATTAAACAAGTAGACTAGTTCGAATAGTAGATCGATTTTGAGTATATGAAGTTGTACAATACATCTATTCCAACAATTGTACAAATCAGTTCAAGTATATCTCACGTAAAATTGCCATACAGGAGACTTGTTTATTTTGTGTTAATTTTTGTTGCAGATTAGTTTCAAGTGTTGAGTTAATACCTGATGCGCTGCTTCCAGTGTAAGATTTTCTTTAATTTTTTTCTTTTATTTCTATTGTTTTAAGTTGGGTAGACGGAATTATTTGATATCTGTGATTGTGGGAGGTAGCAGATATTCGTATACCGGTTAAAATTTGTAAAATAATTATTGATTGCAGGACTAGAGGACCTATAAATGTTCATTTGGACAGATGGTTTCATGGAGCCAATGACTCAAGACGCAACAAACGTTGGATATGAAGAGTAATTTCTAACAAAAATTAATCTTTTTTTTTGGTTTATTTGTAGTAATTAATTTGTTTATTTCCTGTGTGTTCTTGACTGATGTATTATTGGGTCTTTAAATTCTATATATCTGCTGTTGAATATAACAAGATGAAATAATGAAAGGTAAGAATGTTTTGACGACAACATACCTGGTGGAATCCCACAGATAGGGTCTGGGGAGGTAAAACAGATGTAGATCTTACCACTATCTCATAGAGATAGAGAAACTGTTTCCGAAAGACCCTCGTCAGAAAGGCCATAGACATGCAAGTAAATTCAACGCAACAAATATATCGTATTTAAGTAGAAAAGGGTAGAAGAGATGACCCATTCATTATCCATCGAGTTCTAAACTGTGTTCTGATTAGCCCTTGGGGATATCAGGAAAACGGTTAGGTTCAGCTAGAACTACTTGTTACGAGCATTCTCAGCTGCGTTTTCAGATGCAGGAGACGAGTTATGTTCCCACTTTGATATGGAACTTGTACACACCGAGTAAAAACTAATATACGCGATCTACAAAGACAGAAACCCTATTCAACACTCCAAGTTTAACTGTGCAACTATGGAGTGACAACAATTCTACATGTGATGAAGTTGACTGAATGGAGAGATAAGTCTTGTTGCACCTCAGTTTCCCCAGCTGTAAGAGGTCTCGCCAGATGATGAACTCTCTAGTTGCAGTAGTCTCATCTCCTCGTAAGCCCATTCGAGACCAGGAGAATAGTGGAGTGGAGGGTTGAACCCCTGGTATCATGGATTTCATCTGGCAAAAATGCACCATTTCTAATCAAGAATCTGATTGCTTTCTCTTTCTTTCTTTAGCTGCATGATGGAGTGGAGTCCCTGCAACAAATAAACGAGCACAAGGAAGATAAGGATATCGGAGAGGACGAACAATGATTTGGTAAAACAGATTTTAGGGGACAACACATCATTGCAACACATCTAGGGATCATTGCAACACATCTAGGGATGACATATTACCTAATCCATTTGGAAAAGAGTTGATAGTATTGAGAAAAGCTACACTCTGCAATGGAATACTATCACGAACTCGCTACTGTCTAAAGAAGATAGGAAAACAACGACAAGATGTTTTTTCACAATATCAAAATCAGCTAATCCTAGTAACCAACTGAACAAAAAACTTGTGTGCCCAAACTGCAATCTAGTAAGTCTCTTTATCTAAGGGTCAGTCTATATCACATCACCTCACTACCTCTGGGAGTACAAACGATTGTTGTGTATGCTGAAAAATTTGTTCATGGATAAAAGAGGATCAAATAAGTGATTTCCTAGTCTTTAGAAATATATTGACATTGAAAATGACCATGCAAGCATTAGCTGAGCTTCAGCATAACAGATTCAATGCCACCATGGATGGAAGTAAACTTCATACTATAAAGACTAAACTATTCCCTTTTCCTTTCCTTTTTCAACACATACGACTAACAATGTTTTTGCTTCATGCATAAAAGAAGCGTTTCCTCCATTGACCTTGTATATTTTTGCCTGTTTTCTCTTGGAAAAAAGAGCCAAGGGAATACACTTTAAGCAGGCTTCTGTTTACAGAGATTCTAATAAAAGATTTCTGGCTGCCCTCTTATTTACATGTAACATCATCTTTGTAGGATTCTTCCCTTAAGAAACAATGATGACAAATTTCATTTGGAGAGTGGTTAATAGAAGATAGGTTGGCATATTTTAGACAGGCAAAACACAATTTTGCAAATGTATCGACAAAAGCTAAAGATTGAACAAGTTTCTTTGTTACTAATTCACAAAGGTACATATGTTCAATGTCTATATTCTTTCCAAATATATCATCTCATACTCTATGGTTAACGGTGCGACTCACAAAACTAAAGAAATGCACACATCCTTTGGTTTGTCTCTTCTTCTTGCCAAGCTAATAGTGAGTATTTTCTTGTATTAAATCAGTAGTCCAATAGCACAGAGACAAAAATAAGTTCATATATCTCACACAAAAATCACATTTATGCAGCATCACTGATGCAATTTAAAAGAAAACAAATAGTACCTCTTTCAGGTCACCTTTCCTAGCAACAACATGAAGCAGAGTCCAACCTCTGTCATCCATATCACCACCTGCAATAATCTGCATTCTTCTCGACTGCCTACTTACATTCAATCGCTCTTCTTGCATGTCTCTTTTCAAATTCCAGAAATACTAACCAATATTCCCAACAATCAACAAGTTCTAACACTAAACTCAACAAGTTCTAAAACAGTCAATCTCAACACTAAAATCAAAGCTCTTTCACATCACTTAACACAGAAACATCCAATTCTCGATACAAGATTGTTGTTATTTCCCAATTTCACAAACAACCCAGAAATGCTGTAGCTACTAAGACCCCAAAAATTCGATAATTTCGAAAACCCTTCACTTCAATTCAAACGACAGATTGAAGTAAAAGAACCCAGAAACCTGTAACTCTCGATAATACTTCCAATCAGACTGTCACTATTTCCCAATTCCGAAAACAACCCAGAAATTCTTTCGCAACTAACACGCAAAAAAGGCGATAATCTCGAAACCCCTTCACTTCAATTTACATAATTGATTGAAAAATAGAACCAACAAAGGGCTTTAGCCAGAGGAATGATTAGCTAAATTGTAAGGGCTGGGTAGGGGCTGGGGGTTGGGGATTGTGATGGTGCTGGTGAGGGATGAGTTGAATTTTCGTAAAATAATTTTTTATTTTTTTTGTAAAGGGGTTGGGGTGGGGGGTGGGGGGAGTGGGGTAGGGGGATGAGGGTCCGAATTGGAGTAAAAAAAATTAAATTTACAAAATTAATTTTTTTTTTGTAAAATAATTATTAAATTTTTCAAAACTTTTTTTTTGTAATTTATGTAAAAAGAATTTAATTAATTTATTTATTTTTGTAATTTTTAAATTTTTTTTTGTAATTTATGTAAAAAAATTTTAAATTTTTAAATTTTTTTTGTAATTTATGTACAAAAAAATTAAAATTTTAAATTTTTTTTGCATTTTTTGTAATTTATGTAAAAAAAATTAAATTTTTAAAATTTTTTTGTAATTTTTTTTGTTAAAATTATTTTATTTTTTATTTTTTTTATAAAAAATTAATATATATTTGTGTAAAAATTTTTTGTAATACATATTGGGTATTATCCCTAATATATATAAAATTATTTTATTTTTTCATTTTTGGAAAAAAATGTATAATTTGACCCTTTTACCCCTACC
>JAOTQR010000011.1:20862945-20873020 GCA_025774065.1 Solanum ossicruentum | reverse complement strand
TTTTTAAGGGGGTTGGGGTGGGAGGGGGGGGGTAGGGAGATGAGGATCCGAGTTGGAGTAAAAAAATTAAATTTATGAAATTTAAAATTTTTTTGTAAAATAATTTTTAAATTTTTATTTTTTTTTTGTAATTTATGTAAAAAGAATTTAATTTTTTGTAATTTGTGTAAAAATTTAAAATTTAAATTTTTTTTTTGTATTTTTAGTAATTTATGTAAAAAAAATTTAATTTTTTTGTAAAAAATATTTTATTTTTTCATTTTTTTTAGGAATGTCACGTGTAAAATAATGGGTATGACGTACACATGTTGTGCTTACGTGGACGAACGTGGCGTCGTAATATTAACTGGAAAAAACATATCAGCGCGATTGAACCTCACGCGCCACGTCAGCGACTGATCTGTGCCTACTTGTTCAGAAATTGCCAAGTTGAGGATCATATTTGTGCACTATGAAAGTTTGAGTTCCAATTTAAAAACTGATGTCAAGTTTGAGATCATTTTTAGATATTATCCCTTTTGCTTTCCCTCCGATCATTTTCACGTATTAACTTCTTTAGAAAAATTGTGCCTCTTATAGAAAATTGCATACCTTTCATAAAGAAGTTAGACCCATTGTTCCATTATATGCACCTACTACACCCAACCTTATCATCATAAAACCATAAACTTCTCAATCAACTTCCTCCTAGGAAAAAAAAATGGAAGAAATTCAAATCATCTCTACTTGTTTAGTTAAAGCATCTTCAAACTCAAACAATGGCAACAACCAAAATATTGAAATGACACCATGGGATTTACAATTCCTCCTTGTTGGCACAATCCAAAAAGGCCTCCTTTTCAATAAACCAAACAATATGGCCAAATCATCCAACTCTTCTTCTTCTTTAGTCGAGCATTTGAAAGTCTCACTTTCGCGCACCTTAAACTTTTTTCCTCAACTAGCCGGCCGTTTCTCCGCTACCAAAGATGGCACAAGTACTTCTTTCTCCATCACTTGTAATTACTCTGGAGTCGAATTCACTCACTCGATCGCTGCAGGGTTAACAGTGAAGGATATTCTTGAATCTCGTTACGTTCCACCTATAGTGCATTCTTTTTTCCCACTGAATAAAGTACGTAACGTGCAATGTGTGACGAAGCCTCTCCTTGGAGTACAAGTAACAGAGCTCATTGATGGTTACTTCATCGGTTGCACTATGAGTCATAGTTTAGGTGATGGGACATGTTTTTGGCATTTCTTTAATTCCTGGGCCGAAATAACACGTGGATGTGAGTCGATTAGTCGATTTCCGATTTTAGAAAGATGGTTCCCTGAGAATGTGAATCCACCAATTTATTTTCCTTTGGATGAAAAATTGGATGAGTGTATTGAGATGGCAGTATTGAAGGAAAGGATTTTTCACCTCAGTAAAGAAAGTGTGAGTAAATTGAAAGAAAAAGCTAACTTTGAAATGGGTACTAACACCATTTCTTCTCTACAAGCTTTCTTGGCTCATTTATGGAGGTATGTTTATTTTATTTCACGCTATTCAAAATTTATGTTTATTTTATTTCACGTTATTCAAAATTTATGTTTATTTTATTTCACGCTATTCAAAATTTAATATGTTTATTATTATTTTATAGTTTTTTCTGCTTATTGACTTTGAGATTAGGTTTCTGCTCATTGTTTTTGAGATGAGTTTCCTTAAGAAATAGCCTCTCTATTTCTATGAGGTAGTGGTAAGGTCTGCGTGCATTCTACCTCTCTCTCCAGACTTCACTTATGAGATTTTATTAGTATATTATTGTTGTTATAGAATCGAGAAATTTATAAATTTTTTGGAACTTCTATTTGAATGCACAGTAAATTTTTTGGAACTTCTAACATAGGTCCATCACACGTTGTAATTGTGTGAATGCCAATGAAGAAGTCGTACTCAACATTGCTATAGGCACAAGAACGAGGGTAACTCCACCTCTACCTCAAGAATACTGGGGAAATGCAGTTATTTTCAAGCCAATTAAGATAAAAGCAAGGGAATTGCTGGAAAACGGACTTGGCTTTGCCGCATTGCAGATGAATAAAATTATTGCTTCACAAAACTACGATGAAGTGGTCAATTCATACAAAAGATGGGTTGAAAAACCCGTGATGGTAAGTAAAAGTTCACTTTTTGTAGGTAATAGATTGGCGATCAGTAGTTCTCCAAAGTTTAGTGTTTATAGTTGCGATTTTGGTTGGGGAAAACCGGTGGCGGTGAGAAGTGGGATGGCAAATAAAGGCAACGGGAAAGTTACATTGTTTCCTGGGGTTGAAGAAGGAAGCGTAGATATTGAAGTTTGTCTTGTGCCATCGACGATATTAGCAATGGAGAATGATGAAGAATTCATGGAATTTGTTACCGTCATGTGATGAAAAAGTCACCTGAGTATTGTTTTACTGGATATGCTATTATTGTTATCATGAAAGTGCTATTCAATTTTATCAAATAAAGTATCATTAGATGGTCAAAATCAAGTAACTCTTTCAGTTACATGTTATTTTTCTGTATTTTTTTTTCATAAATGATATAATATAAATTATGGGAGAATATATATGATTCTATACTCATTTAAAAACTTAATTGATTTGATTCATCTTGAATAATATAGTATAATATTTGTACTTGTATGTGTATGTGGACATTATTAAAAAACATTTTCACACAGAGAATCTGCCAAATTCACGTGGCTTGGAGTTGGAAAAAAGTACAATCCTATCAATTACAAAAAGGAAAATTATAATTACTAATTTAAATCCAACAAAATATTCTTCAAGAAAATTAAATAAAACTCAAAAAGAAAATGTTGAGTGGATCCCTTCAAATAGAAGGTTCACGTGTAAATTTTTTCAATAATTGCTGCATAGTCCATATAACCATTTCTTCTCAAAGAAAATTGATGTACCACCCAACAAGATTGTATACAACTTTTGACAAATGATAAAAAGGGAGGCTCCCACCAACCAAATTATTCATATATAAAGAAGATTCTTTATTTAGCAATGAGAAAAATAGGGTGTATTTATTTTCTTTTGTGAGGAATACTATAGATTATAAATAAAATAGTCTGTGAATTAGAGTGTGTGGTGTGTTCACTATTTTTTGATATTTTTCTCTAGAACCTACTATTTGTAATAGTAGAAGAAATTGTACACTTGTGCCTACTATTTGTAATAGTAGAAGAAATATAATAGAAGTGTTAATGTAAACCAAAAGTTTTTGGGTGAATCACGTTAAATTTTTTTGTGTTTAGTTTACTTTGTTTATTTCTTCTAAATTTTATTATTCACTCCGCTACATGAGTCCAACATAAAAACATCAATCTAATTAATTTATTAATTATATTTGGGGTTGGAGTGCCTGAGGCAAAAAGATTCGAGTCTTTTTAATCATAGCATATATCTAAGCCTATCTTCGAGAAATAATCATTTTTTATTTAAAAAATAACTTTATATTTAAAACCAATTGAGTCTTATTTTCAAATCTCTCGCATATTCAAAATGGATAATCGATATAATTGTTGTTAGGTATCTTCATATTGTAAAAATAATCACTTATAGAAATATAAGGTAAAACTATGTATAGTACATCGTCATAATTTGATCTTTTTTCAAGCTCTCCATATAACAGGAGCTTAGATCGATAAATTTATGAATTTTTTCAATTTTTTATAGTGAACATTAAAATATTAAGAAAATTTTCAATATTGTATCTTGAAAGTAGGCCAAAGCTATGAAGAGTCAATGAAGTTGAATAGATTCCCTTCATTGAATTGTGCAAATAAAATAAGTTTGTTGTTTTATTAAGTAAACTATTAAATTTTCTTGAGTGGGTTCAAAAATTATTTTAGGTTACATGTCTAAATTTTAGATTTGACATTTTCATAAATATATTTTTATTTTTCTTTATCTAAATTTCTAACTCTATTACTGCGTGAGTGTTCGTCTAATTAATGCTTCCATCTCTACAAATATACAATAGTAGCGATGAGAATCTATTATGTTATTTGTTGTTTGGCTTTGGAGGATCGAATAACAAAATTCTATTTTGGAGATAAATGTCATCTATCATATCTTTTAAATATTAATTATCACATCTTGTTCATTTATAAAATGTTACATGTTCTTCTCTAATATTGATCCGTCACACGTTGTAATTGTGTCGAAGTCATACTCAACATTGTTATACTTATAGGCACAAGAACAAGGCTAAATCCACCTCTACCTCAAGAATATTGGAAGTCCACGAAACAGTCTCTCTATTTCTATGAGATAGTGGTAAGATCTGCCTACATTTTATCACTCCGAGACCCTGTTTGTGAGATTCATTGTTGTTGTTGCAATATCAAATATCATCAGATCAAAGTAAGTCATTGGAATAATAATAGAGAAAATAATGAGCCCAATTCCTGCTCAATTGAGTCCCTAGAAAAAGCTATGGAACTCTGTGGTGGAGAGGACCTTAGCATTTGAGAAACTGTGAACCCCCTCAGCTTTATATTACAGTTCCCAAGTCGTTTGATTTCACCAGAAAACGGATAACCACGCAGAATGAAATAAGCAATGATCAAACCGTCTAGTTTCTGGCATAGCATAATCAGTGTAGCATTGTCTTTTTTACTTCTGAGAATCACAGTACTCCGGGAACTCGCATTTGCATGGTCCTTTTCTTACCTGCATCAACAAGGCAAAAGATCTTCATTACTAGTAGTTCAAGTATTTTCACGAGAATGGCTACTTGTTTAGGATTGACGCGTAGTTATTATTGTTGAACAGATTGTTCAACTACATTCTGGAAAAGGTAAAACTGGACGTCTCCTTCAAGAAGGTAATGTGTGAGAGCTAGCGACTAGTTTGCAGTTCCAGTTGAATCAAATCCACATACCTTGCGCAATGTGAATGACACTCTCCTTGAAGCCCTTCGGATTTTGGTGTCGTTCACTACATCAATCTGCAATGCAGAAGTTTGGATAAGTCAATAGGAAAGAACTTACTGAGCCTGTCGTTATAGTTGCAGAACACTTGAAATGCAGATGCAAGGAAAGATGGGAGAAGCAAAACTCTGATCAATCAAGCACATATAATAAACATGGAATGTGAAGATGAAACAAATTAACAATAAATGTTCATTGATTGAGGCAATGACACGATAAAATTACCTTAAACATCCAACGGAGCCAAGACCCTAGTGTCTCATTCTACCAATAAGATTGACACTGGCAAATTCAAAGTGACTCAGATATCGTGAACTCTTCCAAACGGAATCTTTTTGCTTATCAAATTACCACCTTAACTACTCATCCAAAGTAGGATTCACATTATATAAAGAATTAAAGATTATTTTTTCGATTTATAATAGGACTTTCAACATATTAGAAACCTAAAAGTCATAGCCACAAAAGAACAGGTAAACTAATGAAATCATCATCGAGGATAGGAAGCATATGTTTAAAGAAAATCATTAAGTGCACAGTTGCAGGGAGAAAAAGTTGACTTATTAATTTGGGTGGGGATACGGGTAGGGCGATTAAAGAATAAAAATTGGCAGAAGAGTTACCTTATGGTGTGGAATGTAATGATGCCAAGCATAGCGTGCTTCTCGTGATAATAAAAGCATAGATCGAGGGGGCAGATAAATAGCCCTCCTCAAAAACTTTGAGCTTTTGTTGAAATTTTGAGCCTCTTCATCAGTTAATATGTCGGAGTCTGTAGGCCAAACACCAGTAGAATACTTTCTGAACTCCATGATGCAAGGCCCTGCCAATGAAAGGCTGAATATTAATCCTTCAAATGCTGAATGGGTGTCAATATGTGGAGACAAACCCACTCCCGGTGGATATTCGTTAACCTGTTAAAGATTGCAACACATTTCTTGAAATTTGAAAACAAAAGCTATCACTGAAAATGAAATCCTTGCCATATTGCAAGTCAGACAAGAGCTAGTTCCCTTGCCCAGCATAAAACTAGACGAGTCATGGAGGGACAGCTCATTAATGAAGAAATATCGAATGTGAAACTAACCGTGAGCTGATCTAGAAGTACAGTTTCAGTGTAACCAAGCTTTTGAAATAGTGACATCTTGTCAAGTATTGGGGAAAGAAACGATGGAAGTTCACCCAAGTATTGGTTTGTGTTGATATTCCTTGTCTGCGGTAGTGAAATCGAGAGAGAAATCAATAAATGCATTTTAGATCTTAAAGCTTACTAGCCTTTGAAAACTTAATAATCTAAATTCTAAAGATACAAACAAATATAAGAGAGATCAGCAGCTTTTACTAGAGCATGTCGAGTTTCAAACATCTGCAAATGAATATTCCAAGCAGTTGTGAATCGTTGAGGGATTAAAAGAAAACGAGAAGGGGAAAGTTAATGTTGACAGCGAAGTAAGTCTAATAAGCCATTAGGTCGCAATTAGAAGTCCTCAAAAATTTTAATCAAACCAAAATTGTGTTTCAGTAGTCCTTGATGGAACAAAAGTATTTCGTTGAGGCTTTTCTATAATTTACTGGGTTGTTTTTTCAAAACCGAGAAATCCATTGTTTCCAAGTTCTAAAGTCGGTAGGTAATAGGTCCTCCCCTCTGTTCCCTTCTCCACTTAGATTCAAGCTCATAATGTATGCCAACCACACATCCTCCGCTTTACCAATTTACTGGTTTTGGAAATGCTAATTTCCGCTAACACAATATGCTACACTTACCTCTTTCACTATCACAGGTTCTGGGAATAAGAGTGCATCCATATGTAGTCCTTCAGTACAAAAACAAAGGACACAAGCAAGGGAAAACTAGAAAGTTCAATTAAAACCATCTCACTCTTGTTTTCTCCCATACTTGATATGATTTGTTCATCTGACCGGGCTGGACTGGGGGGTTGCCTTTACAAGATCCAGTAGGATTTTGATATAAGAAAACAGGTCACAGATGTAGACAGGGACAAAGAAACTAGTTCTTCATATACGTATATCTAGAAGCAAAAATTAATATGCTTCTGCTATATGCCACTTATGGGGCTTGATTTTTGAGACGAGGTTTTTCCGCAAACATCCTCTCTATCTCTATGAGGTAGTGGTAAGATCTAAGCACATTTTTTCCCTCCCCAGGTCCCACTTGTGGGATTCCACTGGGTATGTTGTTGTTGTTGTTGTTATTCTGCTATATGCCGGTATAATTTACTTGTATTTTCCACAGTTCCAAATACTCACAATTGCACTTACATTATAGTGGAACTCATAACCGTAATGCTGAACTCTTCTTTTAGCAAGTTTCTGCCAAGGCCTTGAATCAACTGCTGCAAGTAATTCCTAAAGATTCAAGAAAACTGAGTCAGACTCGGAAGAAATTTTTTAGATATGGTTTTGAAAAAAGATGGAGAAAATATAAGTAGTATAAATGCTTATAGGATTTTCCCGCAAAACAAGATCTCTGACCTCCTCCTCTTTGGCACTGATGAAGTCATGAATCAAGTAAAGACCGGGAATATCTAACTCTGACGCTTCCATAGACACCTCAATTGAGTCATTCACAGTAACCTGAACCAGAAAGCAAGCTCATAGAGAAAAGAAACATATACAAACTATCAACGGAAGTTACTCAGGGGAGAAAAGACAAGAAATGGACAAACTTTATGCTAAACTGATTCAAGTTCCACTTAATACTCACAATCCACGATCCACAGACACACTGACTAGTTTCTAAAATGACATGGCCAATGATTTTAAAAAACACTAACATTAATTCATGAAAACGATCACTTTTGTCAAGCATGATCAGTATCAACTTCGCAACTTTAAACAGGTATATTGTTTATTCCTCCTTCAGAAATTGGATTTTCATCTTGCAATGATTAGCCAGAAATGCAAACATGCTAACCGAAAGGAAGAACGGTGCAGGGTCATCAGAGGCACTTTACAATCAGTTTTCAGAACTTTGCAATCAGTTTTCTTATATCATGCTTTAGAGCTGACTATCTAAAATCTAGTGTACAGTATACAATATGCTCAAAAGAGAAGAACTGTTAACAATCTCATGACAACTACAACACTGTAAAAATATCAAGACATCATTGTGGATAAAGATGATTCACCTGACAAACAGAGGGTACTGAATACTGAATGTGCAAAGACCGGCCACCAAGCTCAGGACATGCTCGTCTATTCAACGCCATCAAGGCAGATTCTGCAGACTTTTTTTCATCATAAGACACAATAACTCTAGTGCCACTTTCATCAGCAAGATGGACCCCCTTAACTTGACCATATGCACCAAATACGGCTTCAATTGTGTCCAAAGTTAGTCCAACTGCAGGTCCACAATTGGCCACATAAAGATTTGAACTTGGTCCACTATTCCCTACAGGGCGTTTAAATCTCAGCAAACCCATGAACTATATTAAGATCAATACCTACAACCAGAAACTTTGCGGCTTTAATTCACCACATAAAAATTACTCACATATCAGACAATTATACAGAAAGTAAACGAGAAGCCTAACCTTCAATTATAAAATAAAAAACCGAAAAATTTGAGCCTTGACAGTCTAACAATGAAGCATACCCTTGTTTCAATATTTACTTATTCCCCGTAAAAAATAGAGCTTTAGATAGCTCAAAGGCATCACATCACTACAAATATCTTACTCTGCTACTTGGCAAGCTCACCAATATTCACAATGAAACAAAAACTGACATTTTATGCTTGAAAAACTTCATGGGATTGATTTTTTTACCACTCAACTAATAGTTATTATCTCGGAAAGTCGCCCTTCTTCGTGATTCCAACTTTTATTCAACAAAGAATGTAACTTTCTAAGATAATAACTATTAACTTTTCTTGATTCCAACTTTTTCTCAACAAAGAAAGTAACTTTCCGAGATAATAACTATTAATCGAGTAACTCATCTGAGAAATCAACTCAAACTTCATGCTAAATCAAGAAAGTACCATTCTTGCATCTTCATTTTACCTAGAGTAAACAACAATAACATACCCCGTGAAATCCCATAAGTACGGTATGGGAGGGTAAAATACACGCAGACCTTACCACTATATCACAGAGGCTGTTTCCAGAAGAGCCTCAACTAAACGCGGGATTCATTTAGCTAGAGTATTCACCTAAAATACCCACTTGATTTTAAAACTCAAACATTATTACATATGAACTTGAGCTCCTCAATAAACTTCAAATCATGAATCCGCCTCTCTCTATATACAGTGAAATCCTAAATCCCTAAAACTAATTAGACCCTTTAATTCATGTTATTGTCTCATAGAAGAAATTAATTCAATAATTTGCAAACTCGATATTTTACACATTAATTTGGTTTCTTCATTATTTTTTATTCTTTTTTTTTCAAAAAAAAATTCTGAAATAAACAAAAATACATTGAATTATTTATTATGTTAAATATAAGAAAAGAGAAATCTTACCAGAAAAACTTCACCGCCGGCCACTGGTCTCTGTTACAACAAAGAGAATTTTCTCCTCGGCAACGAAGAGAAAATCTCAATGGAAGTCCTTATAGTTAACACTAAAGTTACAAATGAACCCCTTATTTTGTTTTGTAGTGTTAATTTAGTACTATATCTTTGGGAAGTTAGCGTCTAAGTCCTTTTTGAGTGTTCGCTTGGTACACGGGATAGATAAATAAGAATACACGCGTAATTGATTTATATTTTATCTTCCATATGAGTTAATAATTTTGTTGTGTTAGTATAAATGTTGGATAAAATAATCTTGAGATTTAATACCTAAAATAAAATGTGGAACAAAGTTAATCTCAAAAATTTATAGTTGAATCTGCATACTCATCTCATGTACTAAACGATGAATAAATATTATAAGAACATAAAGATATAGTACATATTTTCCCCCTTAACTTGCAAAAGTGTATCTTCAACAACAACAATAACATACCCCAGTGCCTCAAAAGGCTCCCGCTCATTGCGGGTTGAGGGGGGGTCGGATGTACGCAGTTTAACCCTTATGTTTAAAAACATAAAGCGGTTGTTTCCAGATGACCCATGAGGAGCGTCGAAAGTTGCATTGACTAAC
>JAOTQR010000011.1:20828061-20860874 GCA_025774065.1 Solanum ossicruentum | reverse complement strand
CCATTTTGCTTTATTCCATCATACTCCAAGGCCAAAAAATAGTCAATCTTTGGCTCCATCCGAGATTGATGGATGACAAAAGTGTATCTTCATGCACATTAATTTGTGTATATATCCCATTGAACACCCCTAACTTATAGAAAGTAGGTCCGAAACTCGCATTAGATGTACTAAAATAACAATATAATTAGCTATAATTTTACTAATAGAGTTGAAGAAAAGTGGGGTGTGTATAGACCTTATCCCTGCCATGAAGGATTATTAGTTTCAAAAAGCAAAAAATAATAGTTACAAGTTTGACTTCACAAGCAAAATTCTACAATTTGCTAAAACTCATGCTTCAATGTTACTTGGTCCCGGATTCTAGCTTTAAAAACAGTCTTTAACAACTAAATGAACCTTTGTGATCAAATCTTTCCGTGGATCTGGGCATAGCAAGAACTAACCCTTTTTAAGGCTTTAGTTTATAGATAACTTTCCCATGTGGCAATGAAATGGTATATCAAATGTTGCAACTCTTGTGTGCAAATTTATATTTGGTATGTATATATTTGTGTTGAGTAACTTCATCCACCAAAGCTAAATCTAACAAGTAAGGTTTGAAGAAGATAAACTATACACAGACTTTATCACTATCTCAAAAAATGAAGGTTGTTTCAAAAGGATCCTCGTCTAAAAACTGTCAACCCCAAGAGCAGAAGATACTAGATAACCAAAAGCTATTTAGACATGAATGAAATTCAAAAGGAGTAATGCAGCAGAAATGGCACATTCAACATTCAAACGAAGAAAAAAACTAGATAGCCTTGAAACCAAATTGAACATAAATTCAAAAATCCAACACAATAAGATCGAGACTGCTGGGATCAAAACAAAAATAATGTCGTATACTATCATAAACCAAAATAACATCTCAAATCGCAGAAATTCTGTAACTGTTGTTTCACTAAAAATGCCTAGAAAGCAAAATTTCAGGCACTTTAGTTCATCCTCCTGATGAGTTCATTAATGAAGTTCTCGCGGTTACCGGCATCACCACCTTCAACATAGTGATTCCTCTTCTTCTTGAGTCCACCCAAAGGTGCCTTCAGCTGGAATGGCCATAGGAAGTTGTTGGCCTCCTTAAAGTGGGGCCCTACAGTCATGATCTCATGGACAAGGTCTTCGGCGCAGATGATTCCATGTTTGCCCAACCCCTGAAATACATACGTAGCTCTCTGAGATGTCAACACCACAAAACGCTAAACTCAGAGCTGAAGAACTGACAGAAACTTACCTGCTCGATGACAGAATTGTCGGTTAGAGGAATTCTTTGCTTGTTGAGCTTTCCATAACCTCTTTTGTAGATCAATTCCCTCACACTCTTTAGGTTTGGGTAACTGCAAGATACAACAAAGGAAATAAGGGACTGCAAGTTGGAAGACTTGAGAAGGCAGCAGAGCATTATGTGATACCTACCCATAGGTAACGTAAGGTTCAACCCTATGCAACATGTTCACTGTGGCTTTGTTAACTTTCAAAAAGACCCCATTAAAGATCTGTCAATAAATGTGCAACGGAAGAAGAGCTCGCTGTTAGAGCAGAGAGGTAACAATAAAATAACTCAAAACTTAAGGAATTATACAAGCATTAAACATATCTAACCAAAATCAGACACATCCAGAAAACCTAGAATTTTTTTTCCATTAAACACAATAACTTGACTGATGATCAGAGACATTTGGCATAAGAAGCCTGCCCCAATCATCAGGATCTACATAGGTACTTAACTATCAAGTGGGATAGCTATATCCCCAACACACACTCAAAAGTGGATTTCCAGCAAACAAAATAACATAAGGACATTAAAGGTAGCTAAAATACCAGCAAACATCAAATTATACTCGTTTTCTTTGAGGGGTATAAGAAAGGAGTTGTGTGTACCTGTCTCAAACGTAGTAGCTGCAAAATCTTTTTGGTCTGTGGGGGCATAGCGTTAATCCTAAAAGACCAAATTTAATAAGTATCATAGCATTACCACTTATACTATAGAATGATGAACACCAAAATAGTTCTTACCCACGTATCCTGATGATAAACAACAACTTTGCCTCAGGATCCACATAGAAACCACCTTTCAATCTAGCCTCGCGTTTCAAACGAATCAATTCCTTGTCCTAAGAAAAGGATATTGAAAATTGGTAACCAAACTTATATCAAAAAAGCATGTTAACCAAAAAAAAACGTAGTCCAAAGTACCTGTTCGGCATACTCCTTTGCATACAACTTTGCCCTGTTGTAGATCAATTTCCTGTTCTCAGCATTCTTCTTCTTCGCAGCTTCAAGTTCTTGCTTCTTTGCAAGAGCCCATTCCTCACTCCTCTTCTGCTTCTTCAAGACCGACTCTGGAACTGGTGTTTCACCCATCTCTGTACAAGATTAACCAACATTAACTTTCAACATAAAGTAAGCTCCATTTCTAATTTCCACATTCTATTCAAATTATGAGCAAAAAAGTAGATCACACCACCAGTAACGTTAAGGTAACATATCAGTATAATGTAAACATAATTCATTAATCTTATATAGTAGCTTCTTTCCTGATGAACAAACTTAAAATCATCACTTTGATGCATAATCAAATGAAGGTGGTCTGTATCATTTAACAACAGAAAATTGACCAAATTACCGAGAATTTCACATATGCTACTACCCTGGGAAACATAAGCAAAGCTCAAAGGAGCTTACAGTTACTACTTACACCAACAATGTGTTGGAGGATGAGGGGCAAACAAGAACAAAACTTGGAAGTTCAAATGTATTATAAACATACATGTATAATGTCAGATTCTCTGTAAAAAAAAAAAAAGAAACAAAAATTTAAAGCCCAACCAGCAGACTCATTTCGTATACTTTTACACCTCTTCACTTCACTTTTCCCTAATCCATGACCTGATGGATCAGAATGGATAAAGGCCACAATAATGACTAGTTCTTTCAATGCTCTTCTAGTATTTTATCATTTTCAGCATTCGAAACTCTAATGCTTACCCCAAAACTAAAGTAATTTTTTAACTGCTAACATTATTGAAAGAACTTTCTAACATGCTTCGAAATACTCAACAACAAAAACAGAGACACTTTTGCTTAACTGTAAGGGTAGAAATCAACTTTTACTCCATCTCTAGGTAAAAGTAACAGAGCACTTCGTCACTTTTCCCTATTCCCACCAAAATACCTCAAATTCAAGGATCAGAGAACACAATCATAAAGACAACAATAAGTCAATAATAAATAGTTCGTTCAATTCTCTTCCAGTATCTTCCATTCTTCAGCATTCAAAAGTTTAATCCTTACCCAACACTAAAAACCAAAAAAGTAATCTTTCGGCTGCTAACATTTCAAAAACAACAAATGAACCTTCCAGCAAGCTTCAAAATACTCAACTAAAACACACAAACACTTCCATAACTGTACCCACTTCATATCTACCACAACTAACATAACACTGAAACGCAGATCTCCAAACATAATCAAAAAAAGGGACAACCCGATGCACTAAGCTCCAATACACAACATCGGAAGGATCTATTTTACACAACCTTACCCTGCATTTCTACAAAAGCTATTTCCACAGCTCAATCCAATAACATAACAATACCTTCAAATATAACAAAAACACCACCAAATTTCACACGAAAAAAAACCTTAAAGAAAGGAAAAATCATGAAAAATGATTAAAATTCATAAAATCAAAACAAAAATGGTGCTTTACCTTGAAATTGTTGAAGAGATTGATCGGCGGGGGCGACAGGGAATGTAAGTGAGAGCTAAGTGCGGCAAATATATGTTTGATTTCTTATTAGGGTTTTGTGAATATTCTTATTCGGATAATGGCCGGATCTCAAAATTTGGCCCAAATAAATAAGTGAAGATTTAAACAAATGTTACCTTTTGAGGGTACTATTTAAATTTTGTCCACTTTAAAAGTTGTGCTATTAGTCTACTGTTTGGTCGTATTTTTCATAGTGGCTATTAGTCTAATATTTGGTTATATTTTTGGTCATATTGGCTATTAGTCTAATTTTGGTCATATTTTTTGTCATATTTGGCTATGTCTAATATTTAGTCATTTTAGTTATTAGTCTAACATTTAGTCATTTTGGTTATGAGTCTAATATGTGGTCATATATTTTCAATATAAATCATGGGCTAATGTTTTTTCATAAGAAAAGGTACATTCATTACAAAATAATAAAAACGAGGATTGTCATTACGATACAACTATCTAGAGATCTAAAACTCTCATATGGTGGGTTCGATTTGAAAATTAATTGAGGTACTTATGGATACTGGTGTTTAATTGATTCCAAGATATTTTAATTTTCTGCACGAATAACTTCAGATATGTGGTGCTTGAAGTTTTATATGACAGAAATTCAAACAAAAATGACTAAACTTCAGTTGTATGTGTATGAACTTCAAGTAAAAACAACCTAACTTCATAGAAAGAACGATTGAATTTTTTCCTATATGGTTGAAGTTCAGACATATAAGTAAAAATGTTTGAACTTCATATACATATATCAAAACATCAAAACAAAAGTGATTGAACATCAATCAGCATGCACATAAAATTCAGTCATATGAAATAATATTTTGTCGAGGAGTTTTACTCAATATATTAAGAATTTATCCGTATAAAAACCCCAAAAAATACATGACATATATCATTTCATACTAATTTTGTCACCAAATCATAATGAACATGTTACTTTAGTATATGACTAAATCACAATAAATAACTTTCTTACCCTATCTATATTTATACCAAGTCAATAAATGCAAGATGTACGTTTTCCATACACAAAAAAGACTTGCATAAAAACTGTGCATTGTTAAGGTGCATTTGCAGTAGACATGCTGCTACAAGCTTCATAGGAGTCTCTAAAATGTCCATCAGCTCTGTTCATCTGATCGATCAACGAGTGCTTCATCACTCGATATGGGACTGGAGTTGGAGTTGCTCGCGAGATGTACTTGCAAGATTTCTCCTATCCGTGTAAGAATTTTGTATGATAAGTTTGAGAGAACTCGAGAGTATGCTTCCAGAATCAAATGTCCAACGTCCTACAATGATACAGAAAAAACAGTTGAATGCGATTTAAGGCCATTGAACAAAATTTTACCAGTGGATATGATTATCTCACCGTGCCATACTGGATTTTCATGACATTGATGAACGTCTGAGGAAGGTTAGGATATTTAATTTGGAGCTGTTGTACAAGAGCTTCTGCTCGGCTCAATAAGACGTCTAGTTTGTCTAGCTCAGACCAAGATCTTCGAGCTGGAGATTTTCTGCTAGCTTGATCAGCTATTCTCTCTTTCCAAACAAGAATAGATCCTTGTAACCTGTTAACAACTTCAAGCGCGTTGTTTTCAGATTTCAAGCCCAAGGAATCGAGCATTTCATCAGCAGACATTCGGTCTGTTGACAGTATCCTATAAAGGTGGCTTGTCCTGCCACACTGCAGCAATGAATGGATCAAAAAACTTTCAGTGCATACAACTTAAACTCGATAGTGAGAATTCTCTTAACCTTAGGAAGTGCATCCTTGATAACCGTTGGAACAGGCATTTCAGCCAAGACGTTTTCATTGATAGCTTTTGCTGCCTTGAATAATTGATTTACCAATTTTTCTTGATTCACCAGTTTTGTTCTTTCGACACCAGAAAGTCCAGCTACGGGTACCTTGGGTGAAGGAAGACACCACTTTATGCTCTTTCCTTGTGCTCGAGTACTCACTTCCGTGTACCAAAACTCACTACTAACCATTGAATCCAACGTTTCCTATCAAAAAAGAACTTAAGAAAGTGGTCCAAGTCGATACAGAGAATAAGGATTTCAAGAGAGCACCTACAAGAAGCATCGAGTCCAATTTCCTAAGTGCTGGAAGATTCATATGGATGTCTGCGCGAGGTTTTGCTGTCATTATCTGTTCAAACATCAAGTGATCGCTTTATACAACAACTAAATCCCCATAGAAGTTGGGGTCGGTTATATGAACAAATGAGTTATTACCTCCAAACCACTTTGCCTTGCAGGAACCAACTCAATCATATGATTGGTAGGTGAGAGCAACCAATCCATTTCCGTTCTCCATTTCCTCTTTCGGTCGTCTCCAAGTGGCTCCAACTTCCACAGCTCTCCAAACACACAACCTTTATATCAAGTAGTAGCATTAGACATTAAGAAAATCGCATCATGAAAGTGGAGACTATAACAAAAACAGGACGAATCTGTGTAGTACTCCATAGCTATGCTTTCCGTTATCCACTTTGATTCATGTTTGTTTTCGGAAATATAACATATATGCATACCATAAGGTGAGTGATGGTGTAATAACTATATCTAGAGCTCTCGCTATGCACAGAGTCCACGGAAGGACTCTACCATAAAATTTTATCGATAGTAACATTTAAGTACCTGCAAGATTTATAATGGCATTGGACAATGCTAATGCAGTGGAAACGCCCTTGCTTCCTCCGGTCACATCCTCCCCGAGCAACAACTTTGCGAATTGTTCTTTCATTGTATCCACAGCTGAAAGTTGTGTTGTATAACTTTTTTCTTGCACATAAAAATGCTGAGGGCGTGTTGTCAAGTGAGTAGAAAATGATCCAAAAACATTGTTGCTGCAAGAGCTGCTCGAGTCGTCATCATATAAAGAATCTGTAACGCCCTCATCACATCTGCTATTGGCGTTTTCGTTGTCATAAGACTGACTGTTAAGTATGCAGCTCTCGAGACCATCATACGTTGTAATTCCTGAAGTCCCATTCGTAAAGTTAGCTAGATGAAGGTTTAAAAGGGCTTTAAAACGCAACTTGGCCTCAACTGGCAAGTACGCACTCCAATTTTCAGAGTCCACATCTAGACACCTCAACTGTCACGGGCCTAGAGTCTTGGCGCGCAACATGCGCCCGTGTGGCATCCGGAGGCATCCCATACTACCCCAAACTAGCCTGACCATATAGCGTACCCGCAATCCAACCCCATATTAGTATAATATTGTCCGTTTGGGCTAAGCCCTCATGAATTTATTTTTGGGCATCTTCCAAAAGGCCTCATACTAATGGGATTGGGTTCAACCTTATAAGTTGGTCAATTGACCTTTTCACAACCGACGAGGAGGAGTTTACATACCCAACATCAACTTGGTCGATTAACTGACAACTAAACACTCCAACTCGTCTCCTCTGTGTCTCATGGACAACCACACTGTCGTGACACAAAATATTTACAGGTGTATGGGTGATAAATTTTGTAAGTTAGAGCGCTCAGTCGACACAGTAAAGACAAGTAGAGGTGTATAGATACAAACTCTTAAAGTTGAAGTGTTTACTCGTCAGTTAAGGTCAAGTTTGAGTATATGTTTACATGTTATGTCATCACATTACCATAGTCCCTTGTGTTGAAGAACATAATGGAGATAAATCACAGTACTTCAAAATTGATAATAGAACTTAAAAAACAAACTCTTCACCCTCCGCCCTTAATTATAAGTCTCAATTGAGAAAATCTTGATAGGAAGCACTCCCTCCTTTAATATGTCTTATGTGACGATTTTGGATTAGTCCGGCCACAAAATGGATACCGGACACCTAGTGGGAAACAGTGAAATGGTAGTTATCTTTTTCTAATCAATTTAAAAAAGAACGTCTCTTTATGTTTCAAAAATTCTTTTACTTTAACTTTCTACATGATACTTTAAAGACCACAAAATTAAAAGGATATTTTGGTACATTTTACATATCTTACTTACTTTATTTATTTTCTTAGACTTCGTATCAAGTCAAAACTAGACAAAAAATTTGAAACAGAGTGAGTAATAATAGAAAAAAGAAAAGTTTTAAGAGGTATTTATGCTTTACAATAGAAACAAATAAATAAAACCATTAATGGATCCCAAAAGTAGAAACTTTGATACCAACCAAAAAAAAAGTTGAAGACTTTTCAAAAAGAAATTCCTGTAGAAAATGACTCTTTTGTCCCCATAGTCACTTGTGCTTTTCATGAAATGAGAATTAGGTCCACCATTTTACAAATGAGACAATACATTAAAATCAAGAAAACTCCCATAGAGCCAACTATCTCTTTCACACTAATAAATGGTAGATTCTTCTTCATCTTTCCATTTACAAAATAGACAAGAAAAAGTTGAAACTTTATGCTCCTCACATGTTACACATAAAGGTTCAAAACATGTAGTACCAAAATAGCTAAGGGTCCCACACAAAAGAATCTTGAATTATCAACCATGAAAAATATAATTTTTTTCTATTGTAATTTCAACCCGACGCGGGTCTTCTGAAAACAGACTCTCAATCTCTATGAGATACTGGTAACGGTCTACATATATTTTATTCTCCCTAAACCCCACTTGTGAGATTACACTGGATATGTTATTGTTGTTGTAATTTCAAGACATTGACAATCTACATTAATTGTTAGAATTCTTGACTTTAACAAGCATCCACATACATTTGGCAGATAGAAAGGTTGTTTCTGATCCTCAACACTTGACTTCAATATGCATCCACATATAACTATCATACCGTTGTTTTTGATAATATAACACGAGACGACTTAAATAGAGTGATCTAGACAGCTGGTTACAAATTCATCTGGAATAGCAACTTTCGCTCAAACCCTGTAGATATATACAGAAATCTACTAAAATATCTAAATATATTTGACTATGAACCCAACTAACTTTGAATCGCTATAAAAACTCGTCAACTTCAAATCCTGAATTTGACTCTGTCTAGACTCATTTGATTCACATAAGTCAAGAAAGTTACACTAAACACCTAGAGGTGGTTGGAGTTCATGAATTATAATGTCTTAATATTCACTTGTGGAAAAGTATAATCCTCATTATTTATTAAAAAATCTTTGATTTACCTTAATTATAGGAGGAAAATCAGCATGACTTCTACAAATTAAACAAATAAAAGGAACAAAAAGGGGAATCTTACTCTCTTGTTCACCAAAGTCAATACTAATCTCTTTGTTTCTTGAACAGCAGGCCAGTGTTCTTCTCACGATCACCATATCTATCAATCTTGATTAACAAAATATAACACATTCACTGTAATTGCACAAGTGGGGTTTGAGGAGGGTTAGGATGTATGCAAATCTTGATGAATCTTGATTAGTACAATACATCAAGACTCGTTTTAATTCCACGAGTGGGGTTTGAGGAGGGTTAGAGTGTACGCAGATCTTGATCAGTCTTGATTAATATTGGCCAAACTGTAGCTCATCAATCTCCTAAATTACAAAGTATGAATAATAAGATACAACATTTTAAAATAGAAGTAAATTAATTCTACTCTAATTTTCCTTCTTTCATAATTTAGGCTAAATATATTTGCTATTATTTGCCAAAGTTTAGATCAAATCAATAAATCAAAAACATGTTAAGTGTATCATATACGTAAAAAAATGATTAAATATTGGAGCTTATTGCATCTATAACATTTTTCATTAAAACAACCTTTGATAAGATGATGAGATTTTTTCTTTTTTATATCAAAGCTCAAACACGAGACCTTGAATCTTGCAAGATGATAAGAATTCAAACTCGAGAGGGATAAGAACACAACAACAATATACTTACTAAAATCTCTGAAAAGGCTAGAGTGTACGTAGACCTTAGCGGGACTGTTTTCAAAAGATCCTTGACTCAATTTCATCGATTCTAAATAAAAGAAGAAAAAGTTTAACTTATAACAAGCTGACCTTTTTTTTTCCCTCTTCTTTGATCAAAATGGAGTTCTTCAATCTTCTAGCATATCAAAAAGGAAGAATATGGCACAATTCAAATATATAATAAATAATGAATTTGTTTTTGTGTAGTCAAAATAAAAGAAACAGCAGAAGAATGCTAAGAGAATGGAAAGGATATAGAAAAAGGATGAAAGATGAAAATGTTGTTGTATTGGAATTTGGGATTAAATGAAAAAAAATACAGACAGAGAAGAAAGGAATTTATGTGTAAGGAATGAGGGGAAGGGGGGGGGCATGATAAATTTGTATTTACACTTCACTAAATATACCTTCGTTTCAATTTATTTGTCATGATTCATCTTGACACGAGGTTAGGAATAAATAATATAATTTTATGATATTTAATTAAAGATATGTCAAATATACTACTTCTTCTATCTTATTTTTTAGAGTCAAACAGTTTAAGTTTAATCGAAAATTAGTTCATGAAATCTTCAAATTTTTTGAAATGAAATTTTTATAGTTGTAAGCTATACTACAAACAACAACATACCCAATAAAATCCCACAAGTAGGGTCTGGGAAATAGTTGTAAACTACACTATACATTATAATAATTGACAATTCAAAATATTCTTAAAAACTATATAAAAAAATTTGTGATAAAAAATAAACAGATTTTTGTATCTCAATATTAAAAATATACCACATAAATTCTACAACGTTCTTTATTCGTCTAGTTTTAAACATGCTAAATGAGTGGATTAACCTATCTAAAAGTTATTCGAATTAACATATGTTAAATTATAAATGAGTTAAAAAGTAAGTTATTACTTAACTTCTCCAATTTTTACTATATTTTAATTTTTATATTTGTTGGTAGTACCTAATTGTATCAACCCATCTTAAAATTAATAGTTCTACATTGATAAAACACAGGAGAGATGCTGAGTATATAAGTAAACATGTTTTGCCTATTAATGATGTATTTTAAAATCATGAGAGCCTAGACCCAAAATAGACAATGTCACTAACAAGCTAAGTATACCAGTCTAATTTTTAGACAAATAAAATTAAACAGATCAAAATAAATGTTAAGCTAATAAATAATTTATTCAAACTTGAACAAATTAATCGAGTCATATTTTCATGACTTAGTTTTACCCACAACCTAATTATAGGTATTAGGTAACGATAGCTAGATATATGCCATTTGGGGTGAAAAGGTCAATTTAGACGCATGTTTTGGGGAAAAATTGATACGTGTTCCCCAAATAAAGTAATTTAAACTTAAAAGTGAATGTTAATTAAAGTAAAATTACACATTAATCAATCATGATTTGTGTGTATGGTAATATAGATTTTTAAGCTAATGAAACCCCATAATCAATGTTACGGAAAGAAAAGAGTTAACAACGAGTTTGTTGATTGTAATTATACATAATAACACATATTTTCCTATTTTCACTCGATAAAACTCAAAAGACTTCCCATCATTATATAACAATAACTTTAGTAAATATAATAAAATTTAAATATATATTATTATTTGAAGTAATAATATGATACAATATTAACAACAATCCAAAGAAACTTTTTAACTTTTGGATTTTGATAGGAGATGGTGTTGTGTCCTTTTTTGTCACCATCTCTCTTGTAACATCTCAACTAGTATTGCCCTGTTGCACTAGAGGAAAGGGAAGGTTGAAAACTACACCGTGTATCTTTATTGCGATCAATAAAAATTTGCTTATAGACTAAACAATCTTGATCAATTCAATCAGACACTCTTCATCTATCTTTATTGTTCAAATTTTTGACAACAAGAATCTTTCCTATCAATGTGATTTCTAGGAGAAGATCAACTTATTATCCCTAGAGTAACTTTCATCCATTAAAAATGTACGTAAGACGGCATGTCAGTAAATTGTACAAGCTAAATGAAGAGCAAGATGATCTAAATTACTACCACAATAAAGTTGCCGTCTATCTTTTGACAAAGCCCATCACTTCGTAAATGCAAGAGTCTTCCGTTTTTTATAGAAACTCTTTTTTACCAATTAATCAAGTAGTGCAAAAGATATATCTTTTGTTATATATATAGCATGACATAATTAATCACTAAATTAAATAAATAGAAGGAAATATTGGAAAGATAAGTAGGTGAACCTATTGACCTAAGCAATTTCGATCACCTAGCAAACCTTTTATTTGAGAGGTAACATCGATAGTCTTTAAGGAACTCGAAATGAAAGGGCACCGTATAACTGTGTGCACCACATTCACAGGGTAACCGGAAAAGAGAGAAGCTAATATTGCTGAACTGGATCAGTAGTTTATAAATTAGAAGCAATGTTATTTGGACCATCCCAACATCCATTTTCCCAGGCATCAGATGTGCTAGATGCCTAGATCTACAGCAAAAACTTCATCATCCATAGCATTAGGCAACCAAATATCTGTGGATAAAAGGAGGTTACAATCTACAAATGTGAACAAAATGGAACTACGAGAAACAGGAAGGATCAAAATTTTACATTTACCGAGTCCACCTGGAAGTATCAGTTTCACATGGTAACTAAGTGTGCACCATCCTCTGCGAGTTGCCTTCTATCCTTGGAATGTTACCTTCAATACAGTCTACGTTTGCTTCAGGTCTTAAAGGCAGTCCGAGGAAAACAGCTACTATTACCTAAATGCTACAGAGCACAGCCTAAATTCCTCTACAACACCTAGAAGATCCTTAGCTTCATATTCAGTTCAAATGAAAGTGAACGTAAATGATGTTAGAGAAAGGTAATGGGAAGTGAAAAATCTGACTGTGAGGACATAAAGGGAAAAGTTTGGTCAACACCCAGCAAGTAAACTCTGAAGAAAATATAGTGTTCTAGCCATTGTGGAAGAGAATACCAGAACTGGATATAACTTAATCTAGCTGAAAGTTTTAACTGATTAAACTGAATAAAAATCAAATAGAACTGTTAGTACAGAATGTATGTCTCTGCAACAGTAACAGATAAAGAATAACATCAATTTTAAGCAACTTATTCATATTAGAATATCCAGCCTTACAATTAATATTTAAGCGTCTCCCGTATATCAATGTCCATTAACCATGCAATTGCATACTATGTCCAACCATAAACCGTCTTCATACTTTAAGATAACTATTGAAAGATTAGTAAGCATGGAGTTCATAAAAAGAAAGGGGATGCAGATGAAAAAGAGAGTCAATTTCATAAAACAAAGACAGATGTGTGCAGCTAGTATATCTACCATATAAAAGTGCAGATGCAACCTACACATTACAACAACAGCACTTCCAGTGTATTCCCATAGGTGGGCTCTGGAGAAAGTATAGTAGGCAGACCTTACCCTTACAATGTACTCAAAAGAAGATGGAAACACTATTTGACTCCGTTTAATTCATGGAAAACTGAAATTTCTTAGGATGGGATGAACTAAATGTACTGAAGACTACCAATCAAACGGACTAAAAGTCATATATGGCATTAGCTTAACATCCTAGCTTTGAGTTACGACCATCAGGATTCTACCTAAATTGAAACAAATCCAATAGATCATCTTCAAACTTATTGTCCCAAAAACATTTAAAAGCAACCAAATCTGCATCAAGAAAACATGCACGTGATACTTCCAAACATGATTCTTGAACAAAACTGGAATATAATTCAGATCTACAGTATTCGATCCCAGACTGAACTTTTTAGTTAGAAATATTTTTAGGGATTAGCCTTCACAAAGTGGCTAGAAGATACAAAAGGAATATATCCTTTAATTCAACTAACGCATTCAGAAGGATTATAGAGAAAAGATTAAAACGAAATATGCACCATTAATTTCCAAGTTAACTTACAACCTAAATATAAATTTCCCGGCTGGATTTTCTTTCTAGGTCAGAAGGGAAAATGAGCTCAGTTGATGGAATCACGTACAAAAGAAAATATGCAGCAACTACACTGCTTGGCTTTTCTTAGTTTAGAATGAACTAACAATGAAGCCTAATCTGCAGTAATTTCCAAATAATTAGGTTAAAAAATAAACACTTCATAATAAGATTTGATCTCAACATATATCTAGCAAAATATGTACTTGAAGTCGTAGAGTATATGTGATTAACATCACTTTATCGAAGTGTGCACAAGACGAGTTGGCCAGTACATCATCCAAAAAAATGCATACAGCTTAAAGCTACATAACTTTGTTCCTCCAACAAGTCAGCAACCAAGATATAGAATTTCTAGCTGTATGGGTGCTCGAGGAATGTAAACAATTGTTTCCATTAAAAAAAGTTTTACCTTGAAAAAGCATTGCCTGAAACATCCGCATTAACGACAGTGGAAGGTACAGATGGTGTGATAATTAGTATTGACGAATTCTCAAAGATAATTAATATTATTGATGAAAACAGTAGATATTTAATACTATTAAAAATACACACATTAGATAATTAATTTTCAAGATGAAAAAACTATTTACCTATCACATTACCAAGTGAAGAAGTGTTATCATATACGAAAATGAACTTTCTCCTACAAATAAGTCAATTTTCTTTGTTCACTGAGAAAAATGTGTCCCTAGAAAATGTTTTCTGGTAACTAAACATTGAAAAAATGATTTCATTGCAATACACCCTCAGTCCTCATTTAACACTCAAACATCAAATTAGGCACTAGTACTAATCAAAGGATTAAAGATGCGGAAAACTGTTCCTTTCCAACGAAAAGTCTGCGCTATTCAATTTCTATGGCAAAAACAACAGCACTAAACTTCTCTAGAGTTGATCTACTACAGTGTAACCAATATTTAAACAAGCTTCTGATTAAACGTTCATCGAAAATGCAATCGTTAAGCTACAATGTCCTTCTAATGTACTTAAACGCGGAATCAAAAGCAGAAACTCTTCTAATAAATCTACTTTGCTGGTTCCTTAATCACAAATTATCGTAATCATGCAAAATTAAACTGTAATCAATAAAATCAAACTCCTCTACTTCGCTACTAGCGTCAAAACTTCCAAATCCTATTAGATCCAGCTAGCAAATAGAGATATACAGCATAGGAATTACACACTGCACAATTGACAAAGTTAGATCCAGCTAAATTCAATTGAAGTACCACAAAAATAAATCAAATAGCATCAACACCAATTCAAAAAACTCCAAACCTCATGTGAAACAAGCTGTATGTATCAGATCGATCCATAACAAAATTCGCCGCAGTCTCCGATTCAGTTGATGCAAGGCGGGACCCAAACTTCGTCACAGACAACACGTAAAAATTCAAAACAAAAGCTTTTACCGGTAAGACGCCGTCACCGTCAGCTACCGCCATTGTCGCCGGCGAAGGAGGTCCCGACCTGCACCAAGCGAATGAGAGACTGCCGCAACACACAATGCAAACTCCTCATTTGTACGTGCATCTATTTCGGTACATATATAGATCTGAAAACTTTTTAGAGAGAGAAAAAACCTACTCTCCCTATATATAGCTAGAGAGAGAAAGTGAGAAACTAGTTAGAGATTGTGAAGGAAGGAGGAGGTGGTTTTATAGAGAAAACGGACGAATAAGATGCTGACACGTGGAGAACTGAGAGGCTGGTGAAAATCGTGGGCGATCTTAATATAGATCGGGCTTGGAGTTTGAGTATAATTACGGTGGAATGTCATTAATTGTTACGTGGTGTAATTTTAACTTATTAAAGATGATGGCAGATTCAAAATTTAATGATACACGGAGAACGGAAGAGGTTGATGAAAATTGTGACCAATCTTAATGTAATTCAGGCTTGGAGTTTGGGTATAATTACGAGGAATTGTCATTAGTTGTTAATCTGTGAGTGTTTATCTGGAAATGTAATTTAGGCTTGGAGTTTGGATATAATTACAAGAAAATGTCATTAGTTGTTAATCTGTGAGTGTTTATCTGGAAATGTAATTTATGCTTGGAGTTTGGGTATAATTATAGAAGAATACCATTAGTTGTTAATTTATGACTTTCCATTAGTTATTAATATGTGGGTGCTCTTGTGGCAATGTAATTCAGGCTTGGAGTTTGGGTATAATTACGGGGGAATGTCGTTAGCCGTTAATCTGTGGATGCTCATTTGGCAAGCGTATTTTAAGTTGAAATATTAGTTATTAATATGTGGGTGCTCATTTGGCAATTTAATTCAGGCTTGGAGTTTGGGTATAATTACGAGGGAATGTCATTAGTTGTTAATCTGTGGATGCTCATCTAGTAAGTGTATTTTAAGTTTAAAAAATTGGTGCTACCAGTGGGATTTAATCCCGTATCAACAGACTTGTGTTTGAGCCTTGGAAAGGCAGCGAGAACCAAAGCACTCATGAGATTTCTTGTTCAATTGGTTCTTATCTTTATATTTATATAATTTTTGCATTTTTCTATATAGATACATAAAAAAAATTGAGGTCAATAGGTGCTCAAGCACCAGACACGCACAACGTAGACCTGCCCCTGATCGAGCATATGATAATTTTAGATACGACTGGACATAAATATCAAAAAAAATTGAATCGAACCGAACTAATACAGTTCTTCAAATTTGGTTCTTCAATTTTTTTATTCAATGTCGGTGTTTCTTTTTTTCAAAAGTTTGATCCGTTGATTTGTGTTCTTGTAAGGGTCTTAAATATTGAGATATTATTTTTCAGGAGGAATTCATACATATTTTTATCGATGTATGTCATTTAAAGAAACTCGTCTTCGTGATTATTTTTCACGAGCGATAGTTAGAAACACAAGTTTTTGACAAAAATAAATATAATTTTTAAAGCACAATAAGTATTTCAAAAAAGAGACATCATCATTTAACATGCTTTTAAGTTTTAAAATATCTTATACTTTGATTTTATCCTCATTTTATTTTTCATCAGTTCGCATCAAAAATCATTTTAAGAACACCGAATCAAATCGAACCAATGTTGAAAAAATAGAATAGAATTGAATTGGTTCAATTCGGTATTTAGTGCATATTTTTTCAAAATAAAAAATCAAACTGAAGTTTAATAAAATCGAACCAAAGAATAAAATATTTTACTTACATAGTTTCTTATCATTCAATTTTTTTTATTATCTGTTGTTTTTTATTGAGAAGAGGATTCCCTAAGAATAAACTCTCTACCTCTATGAGGTAGTGGTAGAATCTGCGTACATTCTATCTTCCTCATACCCATTTGTGAGATTCCACTAGATATGTTATGATGTTATTGTATCTGTTGTTTTTTATAACTCGATATTTTATTGTTATATTATTGTTATGTTGTATTTTAATTTTATGGTCTTAAAAATTTGTTGTTCCTTGTACTTCCGCTATTTCCTATTTTGAAATTATTCTAAATTGCCTTCTTGATCCGAGAATCAATCGTATCGATACTTTTAAAAAAAAAAAAAAAGATTTACGTACACATTATCTTTGTCGGGGAATATTGCTTTGTTGTTGCCACCTGTAATTTTGGATGTTAATAAAATTGTACAGTAAAAATGCACGTGGGCGTGAAGTAAAGCTTATGATGTTCAATTATAGTCACTGGTCGTTGCAGTAAAAAGTGCAACAATATCAATCAAAGGTAAACAACTGGATTTTCTAAATCTAAAATTAAATATGAAATTTAAAAAGATTTATTTTTTCTTATAATATTCCAAAATTGTTTTTAAAAAGAATGCATTTGTATAGATTTTTTTCCAAATAAATGAGATCTAATATGAATAATATGTTAATAGCGTCATTAAATAATAATTAAATAAGAAAATGTATCCATTTTTTGAGACCAACTAAAAAAATGAATCATGTGTATTAAAATTTAAAAAATAGTATTTATTTCGTCTATTTTTTATTTATTAAGTATTAACATATGTAATAAATAAAATGATTTCTTGATTTTTTTTATATATTGATCACTCTTATTTTTTTATTAAAAAAAATAACAAGGTTGAACATATAGAAACATTAACAATATAAAATTATGACTCAAATATTAACTAAACAATGAATTAAAAAAATGACTCAAATTTCATGATAAAAATAACGAACAAGGCATGCAAGTTGCAATCTAAACATCAGTGGCGTAGCCAAGATTTTAATTAAGAGGGTTCAAAATTTTAAAAAATAAACTCATGAACTAGTTGAAGGGGGCTCGATATATATATATATATATAATTATTTTAACCTTGTATAAATAATATAATTTTTCGCCAAAGAGGGTTCGGATGAACCCCCTCAATATATGTTGGCTCCGCCCTTGCTTGACACCCTACTAAATCCTAATCCATTTCATCAACGTGGATTATGATGCAGTGATAGAATTATTCTGCATTTTATTAAAAATTTCATATGCGAGTTTTGAATATTGAAATATTCTAGTGAAAGTGTTATTTCCTAATAAACTCTGGAATACGCGATTCAATTTAATTAGAATTCAATATAAATATCGAGTGAGAATTATTATTTTATTGTTGTTTTTAAAGAGTCCTAATCCATCTCCAATATCACAAAAAGCTACTCCATGATAATGGTTGGGCTGTTATATGGACAACGACCTAAGGGAGCATCTTTTATTTTGTATACAAAAGGGGAAGAAAAATGCAAGAATGACCATGCCATGAAATGGTCTTATAGTATTTTAAATTTTTTATCTTTAATTATATGTCTTTTTTAATAAGATTCTTCATTTTTATGTATCCGGGGTTATTACACGTATTTCCCCAGCGTAGCTATAAGCATAAACCGATTTAATAAATTACGTAGAGTGATCACAGAAACTATTCGCAAGCTTGTGTATACGTGTGAAAGTTGAAGCTTTCTAGAATGGAGAACTCCGGACGGTCGTGGAGACTTGAAAACAAGAATCATAAAGAGTGAAGGATCTCAATTTTTTTGAGTTTTATATTTGAGTTATCAATTGTGTGAGTTTTGGTTTTGTGATAGAGTAGATTAATAGAGGTAGTTGTGTCATTATATTTTGTGTTGTTATTCTCCCTCATTTATTTTGTTACTCTATTGTCTTTATAAATTATCATTTGTTTCCATTTTAGCCGTTGTTTCGTATCTAGTTTTTTCTACTTTTGAGGATAATATTTTTGAGATGAGAGGCTTTTGAAAGCAACTTATCCATCTCTATGAGCTAGTTAATGATAAGGTTGGCATACATTTTATCGTTCTCAGATCCCACTTATGAGATTTCACTGGATATGTTGTTATTGTGATTGTGTGAGTTTTCTATCTGAACTATTACAAAAATGTTTATCAAAATATATCTGCATTATCAGTTTGCTCACTATTCTTACCTAAATATTACCATTATTTACGTATGAAAAGTGAACAATTAATAATCATATGTGTTTTAACAAATATTTGATGATAGTTTAGTTAAAAAACTTATGTACACTTGATAATTCAAAAAAGAAAATATCTCCTTGATATCGAACATGTTTTATAAACTTTTACTATTAGAATTAAACTAAAATCAAATAAATAAATTAAAATGGATAAAGCATCATCCATAGTACTCCACATCAAGTAATTAACTTTTTGAAAATACAACGAAAGTGAAATGTGGTCCAAATTAAGTTGATTTTAATTTGTTTTGTGGCATGCATTAATCTTGAGGTTTATTGAATGACACTTTTTTAGCCCATGATATTGAAATTACATAAGAGATTTGGTTATGTAATTCATTAAAAAAATAGGGATAAATTATGTGATTAGATAAATATATAGTATGTATTTGTATTATATCACAATAATCTGAAAAAAATTATAATTTATAGTTATAGTTAGAATTTTGTTGTTATTTTCTCTCTCATCTCTCGTCTCTCCCTATAATTTCTTGTCAAATATATAAATACATACATATAATTATCTAACAAATAAACATATTCAATTCGATAGATATATACATATAGAATTCGTCTTTCTCCACTATATGCTCTCTCTCGCTTGCCTCTCTTCTTCCTCTTCTAATCTCGTTTGCCAGATATACAGGTACATATGTATATTAGTTACACATATATAATTATTTGATAGATATACACATACAATTTGACAAATTACATATATAATTTGTCTCTCTCCACTCTTTGCCCTCTCTCACTCGCCTATCTCCTTCCTCTCTCGTTTTCGCTCACCTCTCTTTTATAATATATAACTATAAATGATAATTTTACCAAACTATAGCTATTTTTGACATTTAAATTATAAGTAGCCATAAAAGATATTTTCTTCCAAAAAAATAACAATTCATGTTATCCATACTTTGTTATTCCTATTGGACCACTTATCAAAACCAAGACCCTTTTTTTTCTTTCTTCTTTTTTAATACCTATCATTTTCTCCACATGTATAAAGCAGGGATAATGTATAACTCAACTTTGGAATATATAATCTAAAAAATTTAAAGAAAATTGAGAATTTAATCTATTATTTTGGTTTCTATTAAACATAGATCTTTGGGCTTAACTTAGGATAATTAAAGCATCGCCCTAAAAATAGATTTTGTAATGCATAAATTCAAATTTAGTTAAATTTTAACATGCTTATTATATATCGAATAAAAAAATTCCTAACATGTGCTGATAGAATAAGGATGTATGGTTCCAACTTTTTCGATTCAATTATTATTTGTTTTGGACTAAGCTTATAATCTGTTTTAGGCCAAGCTTGCATGAGTATCTCCAATATTTGGTTAGTCAAAATATTCTCTATTTATTTTTTTAATAAAGTTTTTCTTTTTTAAAAAATGATTCCTCCATTAAAAGTAGCGAAAAAGATTTTCATTAGTGACATTCTAAGTTTATTGTCTCCTGCCAATCTATACCGATTGACGTCCCCGCCAACCTTTCCCCCACTTCCCATCCTATCTCACTTTCATAATATTTTCTAAATTGATATTAAAAAAATATTCTTAATTTTCCTAAAAATTTATTTAATTATCAAATACTAAAAAATAAATTTTAAAAATTATCTATTTTCCGAAAACATTCTTTTAATAGATTATAAAACAATTGGACAATTGTTACTATTTAATAAAACATGTGCCTCTTTAATTTTTTTTTTTAAATATAGTATTAACGTATTATTAGTCCTTTCTTGAAAGAATTGATTCACGTGAAACAAAAAGTAACAAAACCTATCAGATGAGTAATAGTAATTAGTTATATATATGAGATTATAATAATTCAAATATATTCAAACTATTATTTATTTTTTCATAGATTTCACGTCTTACTTGAAAAATAGTTATTGTTTTTTCTATCTGAACGATGGTGCTATATACATTATATAAAAAAAGAAAATAACTGACAGTTTAAAGTATATTTTAATACATGCCTAAATCAAAAAGTTTCAGTATTAGGATTCAAAATATATGAAGAATAAGTCGGGAGGGGGTGGGGATGAGGGCGTATAATTATTTTACTTATATACAAGGCAATAGTCGAGGAGTTTTCAATTGTCCTACCTATTTCAACTACTGGAGGGCAAGCAACTGGTCAAGGAGTTTCCAATTGTCCTATCTGTGTCAGCTACTAGAGGTAGACAACTGGTAGTTGACGTATATGCTTTTATATATATAAAATTAACCATATATCTATAATGTAATTTTTCAATAAAGATGAACTCTCCTAACTATAGCTAGCTCTTCCCCACCTGTAAATAGTGATAGTACAAATAGAAAAAAAAACTAATAGTTAGAATATGCAAGTCGGAAAAGAAAAAGGAAAGCACAGGATAGAAATATTACAACAACATTACTCCATTGCCTCAAAGGTTCCCGCTCATTGCGGGGTAAAGGGGGGTTGGATGTATGCAGTCTGACCCCTATGTTTAAAACATAGATCGACTGTTTTCGGATGACCCATGATGAACGTCGAAAGTTGCATTGACTAATTGCTACTTCACAAGTAAAAGAAACGCAGACAATTTAAAAAGTCATTTTGCTTTATTCCATCATATCCCAAAGCTAAAAAATAGTAAATCTTTGGCTCCATCCGATTGTGGAACACACAGGATAGAAATATTGTTTGTTCAAAATTGATTCAGATAGGGCTAAGCCATAGAAAAATCCACCTTATTCATGCTCACTTTAAATGTATTTTTGATATTATATAAATATAAATATTAAAAAAAGTGACCATAGAGTACAAGTGGTTTGTTAATTAGATCTACTCATTATAAATTAAGACCTTCCACCTTGAAGAAAGTTTCATTCCTCTCTCTTTCTAGCAATGGGAAGAACTCCATGTTACTCACCAATTACATTCACCTACATGGTGAAGGTAATTGGAGATCTTTGCCTATGAATGCTGGTAATAATTAATATTTGTATGTTCGTTTGATGATGATATGATATGAGCTTAAATGAATTAGCAGTCGATTTAACTTGTTTGGCACTGATGTGCAAACATTATTGTCGTTATAGTAAATGTAAATAGTATAATAAGTACTTTGAATGTTTTTAGTGTGTCAATTTTAGTTATTCATGATGTATTCTTGTTTTTTGATGGCTTTTTTTTTTATGGTTAGGGATTCTTAGATGTGTTAAGAGTTGCACACTAAGATGGGTGAACTATCTTCGGCCAGGTATTAGAGACAGATCTAGAGTAGGTTCAATAGATTTAATTAAATAGCATTTCTTTTGCTCAAATTATACAAAATAACAATGTTACCCCATTGTCTCAAAGGCTCCCGCCCATTGCGGGCTAAGGGGGGTTGGATGTAGGCAGCCTGACCTCTATGTTTAAAACATAGATTGACTATTTCCGGATGATCTATGATGAGCGTAGAAAGTTGCATTGACTACCTGCTACTTCACAATTGAAAGAAGCGCAGACAGTTTATGAGGAAGATAAAATTGAAGAAAATGATGAAACTTATGAGAAATTTCAATTGTTTGATGAATTGTTGAATGGATGTGATAACAATATTTCTAGTGATTGCATAGAGGCAAATATGCTAAAGGAGGTTTACAAAGAAATTTTCAACTTTTTAATGAAATTTGAGATATAATTCCTCAAAAAATTAATAAAATGTTTGATGTTAATTATTATTCTAATTGGATTTACTGATTATTTGTTTTGGAGAAAAATATTTTTAAATATTTTCCTTTTGAGTTTTAGTGATCAGTATTTGATGTTCGATTAAATTCAGATTTATATCAAGAAGTTTCTCTAATTAAAAATAAAGAAATATATTTATCAATTAACCATCATGTTTATGGAATCGGCTCCCATGAACCATCCTCATCACTTTTGTATTTTGAAATTGCTAATATTTACTCAAGAAATTTTAAAATTGAGGTAAGTCTAAATATCTTACATTTATATGGTATCAAAATTAAATTTATTTCTGTGTAGATTTTCAATTCACACTTCAATTCGATATAAATACAAAAAGAATACTATTGTAAATTCAAGAAATTTTTCTAATTTAGAATAAAAAAGTATATTTTATGAATTAATCCCGATTATTATCGGTAGTTTGAATGTGAAATAGAACAATATTTTTGGTATTTTCGAATTAATGACATTTACTAAAAAACTTTTAAAATTGAGGTAAGTCCATATATCATATCTTTATATATATTAAAGTTAGATTCATCCCCCTTTAAAATTTTTGATTCACGCTACAATTAAAGATGAATATAAAAAGATCGTTAGAATGAATTAGAGTACGATACAAACAGAATAATTAAATAATATGAATAAAAAATGTCACACTTCTTGATGAAATTTTATAGAGTAAAATGGCAGACAATTTCCCTTCTATATAAGGTCCTTAGATTCACCAAATATACCTTTTCCTAAAATAAACTTTTTGTTATTCTCTTTATTCCTCAGACTCCACTTGTGAGATTTTACTGGGTATATCATTATTATTATTCTCCTTGTTCTTTTATAAATTGCATAAAGGTTTGAAAAATGACTCTTTAAACTGTCTGTACTTCTTCCAATTGTGAAGTATCAGTTAGTCAATCCAACTTTCGACGCTTATCATGGGTCATCCGGAAACAGTCGCGTTATGTTTTTAAACATAGGGATCAGGCTGCATACATCCGACCTCAACTTACCCTGCAATGGGCGAGAACCTTTGAGACATTGGGATAATGTTGTTATTGTTGTTGTTGTTGTTGTTGTTAATTTAATAACACAATTCTATTCTATTCTCAAACCTTTATTAAGTTTTACCTTGCTTGTATTTTTTCGAAGTTATTAAAATGAATCAATGCATTTATTTTATTTTAGCAATTTATCCGAAGGTCTCCTCGTCAAAACTTACATAGGTAAATAGTGAGCGAGAGAATGAAAAGAATTTGACTAAATGACATGATTTAATTATATATTTATATTTTATATTATTAAAGTGTGTAAAATTTAAACTCATATATAATATTATTTATGTATACACATTGGTAGTTTAGTAAGTCGCACCATGAATTAAAGAGAAAAATGCTATCAACTTGTATTTAGTTTCTTCCTCGTAACTTGAAATGTACAAATTTTGTATTATTTTATGGACTATATAACTTGAAATATGGAGATTATGATAAAATTTTATAATATATGGAGACTAAGTTCCACATGATCCATCTCCATGATCCATGGGTCAAGTTCCACGTGATCCATCACCATCGACCATTGACTATGATATTAGTTGTTGGATGAAGACGGTCCAGATATATTCTTAATATGGTGTGATATTATCCGTCGTAGATTAAGCCAACTTAGTTATCTCCAAAAGGCCTCAACCCCATTAAGACAACCTTCTATACTATGAAGGTGTCTAATGCCCATCACAACAACATTACTATCTTTAATCGCGGATCAACTATATAAATCTTCACTGATCATGTTTCTCCATATAAGTTCAACTCAATGAACATAGTATAACTCATCTACAAACAATGAGAACTCAGCTAGTTTGTCCGATGGACATTTATTGAACGATACATTGGTAGAGATCGAAAATAGGAAAAAAAAATCGACAAATACTTAGGACAGAATGATAGAATGCCACCCCCAGAACCTGTTGACAGACCTCCTAGTTTCATCGTCTCCTCGATTTGATCAACTTATGACACTGGTCGCGGTATTTTGGCAAGTGAGTCTTTTATTTTCTCTTCTGAGAATGACAAATCAACCAAGCTTCCCTGTAAATAGTTATCATAAGATGATAAATCAAAATGGCCATGTCCACACATTGCCATGAGTATAACTTTCGATTCTCCTGTCCCTTTACATCTTAGAGCTTCCCTGATAGTCGCGGCTATAGCATGTGTTGGTTCTGGTGCCGGTATCAACCCCTCAGACCTTGCAAACTGAATAGCACCTGAGGTGTTCAATTGAAACATGACTTAGTTCGTGTGTCTAAATGAAACAGTTTAACGGGATGCTTAGTAAAGATACCTTTGAAGCATTCAATCTGAGGAATTGATATTGCTTCCATGAAACCGAGTTCATAGACGTGTGAGATCAATGGTGCCATCCCATGGTAACGGAGACCCCCTGAAAATGAAATCTTTAAAGAAAAGAACATGTCGAGGGCAATAAATTTAACGATCCTACGTGACTAAGGCTTACCGGAATGGATGGGATCCGGTATGAAGTCATGACCAAGTGTATGCATTTTCATCAAAGGAGTCATTCCTGCTGTGTCTCCATAGTCATAAGCATATACGCCTTTCGTCAACGAAGGGCAAGCTGCAGGTTCAACCGCTCTAATAAGAGGATTAATTTTCCCCTTAAGCTTCTCCCGGATAAATGGGAAAGCAAGCCCTGCAAAATTAGATCCACCCCCTGTGCAACCGATGATCACATCTGGAGTCTCTCCGAAATCTTCCATCTGTTTTATACATTCCTCGCCGATAACCGTTTGATGTAACAAAACATGATTGAGAACACTTCCTAAACAATACTTAGTGTCTGCATTCTTAGCTGCAACCTCCACAGCCTCTGAAATCGCTATTCCTAAACTCCCTGGACTCGAAGGATCCATTTGTAGGATAGCTCGACCGGCCTCTGTAAGGTTGGAAGGAGAAGGATGCACCTTGGCACCCCAAGTTTGCATCATCATTTTACGATAAGGTTTCTGATCAAACGAAGCTCGTACTTGCCATACCTGCTTTGAAACTCTTGATTAAGATATGACGGTTCATCCAAACCGAAGTACACTGTATATACAAGGTCAAAATTGCTCCCATATAGGTGCCACATTTTCACGTCATGCTACGCCAACATTTGAGCTGAAACAACATACCTAGTAGAATCCCACAAGTGGGGTCTGGGGAAGGTAGAATGTACGCAGACCTTACCACTACCTCACAAAGGTAGAGAGGTTGTTTCCTGGGAACCATCGTCTCAAAAACCCATAAGCAGAATAAATTAGATATGGAAGAAAAGGGAAAGGAACATTTGAGCTGAAAATGAACTAGAAAGCTATTAGGCGCATTTACCTCGCAATTGAGATCAAATAAGCTGCAAGCAAATGACAACGCGCTCCCCCATTGACCAGCCCCGGTCTCAGTGACCACATTTTTAACATTCTCCATTTTATTGTACCAGGCCTGAGGAACAGCAGAGTTTGGCTTGTGCGACCCTGCGGGGCTAACACCTTCATACTTGTAATATATTCGTGCGGGTGTATCAAGCAGTTTTTCCAACCTCTTTGCTCTACATGTTAAGAGATTTTGCTGTATGTGAAAGTTGATATTCCAATAGGAACACTCCAAAAAGATAACAGAACACGAACCTAATCAAAGGGGTGGGACGCCAAAGACTGTAGACGTCTAAAACTTCTTCCGGTATATCAATAAACTGCTCGACACTTGACTCTTGCTTAATCAGTTCATCGCAGAAAAGTGGAGATAAATCCTCTGGTTTGATAGGTTGAAAAGTCTTGGGATGCAATGGCGGAGGGGGTTTGATTGGAAGGTCTGCAACTAGATTGTACCACTGACGAGGGATTTCAACACAACTCGAACGAGAACTAAGACCTGCCTTTGCCCTTACTCTATAGCTAAATGAAAGCTTAAATTGACTTGGCTTAGTTTTAATATCAAAAAACTTTATCCCATAAGTATCACCTGAAAAGCAAAGATATAATTAGATAAGAAGCAAAAACTTTCACAATCACTTGTTCTTAACATTTTCTATGTGTGTATTCCGCGGTGAGGAGACATCAGTATTTTACAGACCGAGAAATTGGTCTGGAGCCAACCATTTGGACCAACTACAGCCTTCGAAACTCGGGGATGATGGACCTGCCCCTTCATCCTTCTCCACCACTTAAATACAGGATTAGTTAGCTTGGCAGAGACATTAATTAGTAAATCGCTTTGATCTAAAAATATCAATCCTTCAAATCCATTTAGTCCATACTGTAATGCTAACCCTCCAATGCAATCCCACACTTCCAGGACTCCTGATACGATCAAAATGTAGTAGATTTCTATTACCTCGTTACTGATAGAGTCGTATTCAATCCCGTCTTTTTCCCCTTTGGCTGGTAATCACATCGACTATAAGGTGGTCTATCACCTTGGTTGGGGAGAAGAGCTTTTCTGTTATCAGAAAATAATTCCTCTCCGCTTTATTAAACTCTTCTCTTAAAGCGAGAGCTCACTCATCACTTCAACAAAGGCATTGAAGTCCAGAACCCGACCCCCAAGTTTTTCCTAATGGATCCAGAATTACATTAAAGATCCCCCTAACTAGCCACGGGAAGTTAATGCAAGTCGATAGGTCCTTCAATCATTGAATAAACTATCGACTTCCCACACTTATCATGACAACATCCCCCCCAACCGATAACAAAAACCTACCTAACAAAAACTATCGACAGGTCCTTAAAGATTTTTGCACACCCCATTTTCTCTCCTTAAACATCTTAATTATTAACAGTCCGTTATTTCGAATCAAATAGTATTTAGAACCAAAGACTGAACAACATCACACATCAAAACTGTTATATCACTAATAAATAGCTGCTGAACCATTAATCTCATATGAACAATATATTTGCAAAGAACATAATAAGAGTCTTTGGCTTCATTAGACAAAAACAATATATCCAGTGAAATCGCATAAGTGGGGTCTGAAAAAGGTAGTACGCAGACCTTATCACTACTTACATAGACTATTTTCGATTTGACCTCCTTAGAACCAACAATAATATAGAATCCCACAAATGAGGTTTGACGATGACAAAATCTACGTAGACCTTACCACTATGTCGCTATTTCCTGCAATCAAAACTATTCATATCTGAAAAGTAACCCCCAAAAAGCCAAAATCAAACTTTGAACAAACAAGATTAGCTAAATCAATAACAACAATCATTTCCCCGACAACGAATTTAGCAGAATACTATAAAAGCAAGAACACTCAATCTAATGAACCATCAAGAACAGCTCAAAAACAAGAAACACTAAAAGTCAAATCAAGAACAGCTCAACATAATGATGACAATATAAAGTACCATTAGAGTCAAGTTTAAAGTTGGAAAAAAAAAAAAGAAGAAGACCTTTTGCATAAAGATTTGGGAGGGACAGTGCCATCTCTAAGAACCCTTTCCAATGATTTTTGTATGTAGAAATTGGATGTTGAAACATTATTACACTAGTACTAATATTAATACAAAAAAATGCCTAATTGCTTTTACTTTCTTTTCTCCAATCTCTCTGTCTACCTTGACTTGTGAGAGACCCGTCGGATGACGCTTAATAGCATTTTATGAGCCAAAGAAATAAAAAATAATATGATTTCTGATATTTTTTCATGAATGTTAGTCATTTACTGTATTATTTTGTAATATTCAATAATATTTGTTCAGTTTATAAAATTAAATAAATAATCCATCACTTTATACTTCATTTTTTCAATATTTAAATGACTTACATTTTGTAAATGATGATTTGTTAAAATTATCATTATTATTTACTGTTACTTAATTATTGAGTCAAGTCAATTTTAAACAATTATTATTAAATAGAAAGAATATAAAATAGTTTAACCATATCCTTGTGCAGCTTGTGTTCTAAAATACTCAAATTAATTTATTCTAAAAATATAATTAAAGTATTAACTTTATCTCAAGTTTAAATGAAACACTAACAATCTTCTAACAACTGATTTCAAAAATAAATTATTTTTCAATCAAATAAATTGTCATTTCTTAAAATTTTATATTCTATTAGGTAATATCACATAAACTGAAAAAAAAAAAAACAAGATTTAACAACAATGGATTTTTGGGCTTTTAATGAAAACAAAATAATTTGGTGGGCAGTAGTAATAATTGATATTATGGCAATCTGTTTGTCCTTTAGTTTTCAGATGTTGATGGAACAAAGGGTTGTCTTATATGATTTATTATAAAATAATTTAATGCCTAGTTCCTTTTTTTTTATTTGCAAAAATTAGATTGATTTGAAATTAAAACTTTACTTATATATGTGGGTTAAATTTTTTCTGTTACATCTTTTTGTAAATCTAAAAAAAATTTAAGTTGTAAAAGGTTATTGAAGTTTTTTCTAATTTTTATATAAATTTTTATCAAGTAGTAAATCACGATACAAATAATCTTTTTATGTGGAGCAGAAAGATTTTCTTTAAAGATTTAAAATGATGATATTTTTTGAAAAATTTAAATCTAAATTTATGAATCCATCTTATGTTTAAAAAAGAAAGATTGAAATCACGATTTGAAATCTCGAATTAATTTTCTTTTTTGAAAATTTTGAGAATTAAAATTATGACTTCATTTCGCATGGTCAAATGCAATTATAAGCCATTTTACTTATTTTATTCGTCTAGTTTGTTTTTTCGATAAAAAGATCATGTCTAGCTCTTTTTTTTTTTGGTAACCAAATCATAATCTTAATCAGAGTTCTCTTGTTAAAATTTTCAATATAAAGGAAATATTATTGAGAGTGTCACCCCTAATTAAATTCTGCAATACGCGATCCAAATATGATTGAGAATCTAGTATGAATTCCAAACATTGAATAATTTTTTTTTAAGAAAGAACACTTTTGTCTCAAGTTGAATAAAAGTTTTCTTCTTTACTTCATGCACTTAAAGGGATCATTGTACCACAATTGGACCATCTTCACAATCACATAAAGTAAGTTCTTTTATTTCTCTTTCTTCTTTAAAAAATCTATTTTTTTTAGAATATATGTGTATCGTTAAAATAATAATAATATATTCAGTGGAATTTCACAAGTCAGGTTTGAAGAAGATAAAATGTATGTAGATCTTACTACTATCTAATAGAGATAGAGAAGTTATTTCTGAAAGATGCTCGTCTCAAAATATCAAGTCTCAAAAGCAGAATATACCGGAATATATATATATATATATCCGGAAATAGTCGCGCTATGTTTTTAAACATAGGGGTCAGGCTGCGTACATCTGACCCCCCCTTACCTTGCAATGGGCGGAGAGCTTTTGAGGCATTGGGGTAATATTGTTGTTGTTGTTGTTGTTGTTGTTGTTGTTGTTGTTGTGTGTGTGTGTGTGTATATATATCTTCAACGAGCTGAGGGTTTTAGGAAACAATCTCTCTACTTCTATGAGATAGCGATAAGGTCTACGTACAATTTATCCTTCTCAGACCCCACTTGTAAGATATTACTGGATATGTTATTGTTGTTGTATATCTTCAACGACCAGCGACTATATAGAATATGTATATATTATTTTTTGTCATATGATTTTTTTCATAGAACTAGGGAAATAAAAAGTAACAAGCAACAATTTAGGCTCCTGCAGTAACAGCTAATTAGTTTGAAAAAACTTTTGAGTGAACCATAACTAACATTTGTTTAAGATAATCTTGGATAAATATCTTGATTTAAATATGTATAATTAAATTAAATAATAATGATAGGATAATTATGTAAACTACTATATTTATTTATAATATATATAAGATGCTTTTGATATGATTCTATAGCATCAAATATTTAATTTTGCAAGTCAAGTCAAACTATATAATTTAGCAATGACCTAATTTAATATTATTCACCATGTAATAAAAATTAGGATATCATAAACATTTTATATGCACCATTCATTTATATTTATATTTGTAAAATTTGAACTAAAATTGCTATATTCGGTTAAATTTGTAAGTAACCTTCTAGCTCCGTCCCTGTTGCTTAGTTCTAATAAACCCCTAAACTTTCAATTGTTAGTCGTCGAAATAATACATTAATTCATTTGTTTCACTTTATCTGTCATTAGGTATAACGCGTAACATAAAATTTAATTTTTAAAAAATAAAATCTTGAAAAACAAAAGAAAATTAGTGTGAGCCTAAGAAAAGACCATATTACCCTTTGTATGTATGCAAATGTGAATGTTGAGATGCTTTTAGAGCCAACAAAAGTGGCAAAGTATACTGTGGATTTTTGTACAAACATTGGAAATTGTGAGCAAGGTATAATTTTTCACCTTTTAAAGGGGTAAAGAACCTTAATAGGAAAAGCATAACACATAAGTTTATATAAAGAAAACTTTATCTTAAAGGAAAATAAGATACCAAAACCTTCTCCACCAATTATAACTAAGTACTTCAACACATGCACCTAACTAGAGAGGGGAAAAAATTGGACTTTCTTCTAATGTTGTAACTCAATCATATGGTAGATTCAATAGCATCGATTATGAACCTCGTTAAGAGCATTAAGAAAGAGAGAGTTGTCTACTTTGAAGTATTGTATCACCAATTAGAGGAGTAACAACAGATACTTCATACAACAACTCAACGAACAACAGATAGGAACTGGCCTGCTCCTCCAGATTGTTCTCCCCCCAAGGCTAAAATCATCACCAGCAAGAGCAGTAACAACATATAGGAATTAGCCTGCTCCTCCAGCTTGTTCTCCCCCCGAGGCCAAAATCATCACTAGCAAGAGTAGTAACAACAGATAGTTCATAGAACAAAAGGAATAACTAGGTATTTTTTTTATTATTTTTTTCACCTCTTCCTCATTATACATTGTCCTATCAAATGCCAAAGCCTGTTTTAGGTCCAGAAAGACGCACCAACCCTCTAATTTGGTGTGTTGCCATACTTTGCGCATGCATAACCCTAGCCGTGATCATCACCGGCCTCGTCGTCTTCATTGGATACATGATCGTTAGGCCAAAAGTTCCACAAATGAGTGTGATAAGTGCAAATATAGATACCTTTGCCTATGACATGTCTAATCTCCTATCAATCAAGGTCTCAATTGTGATCAATGCCCAAAATGACAATCTAAAAGCCCATTCAAGTTTCTATGAGACAATGTATACACTATACTTTCATGATGTGAAAGTTGCATATCTAAGAGCTGACCCTTTTGATGTACCTAAAAATAGTTCAATCCCATTGTATTACCCTGTTGAGTCAGCGTCGATCGCGTTGACTCCTGAGGAAGGTGCAAATGCTGAGGCAGCCTTGAGTCAAAAACTAGTTGTTCTTGACCTTAAAGGGAGTTCAAGGACTAGATGGAGAGTAGGGATAATTGGTTCTGTTAAATTCTGGTTGCACCTTAATTGTAAGCTTAAGTTACCATTAGATGGAAGTATTATTTACCCAAAATGTAGCACCAAATCTAGATAACTCATGTTTAAGTTATATACATCATCAGTCCAGTCGGGGTAATTAAGTTATATACATGGTTAATATATAGTTCTTGTTTTCCTTTTTGTACACCCTAGAATTTCTTTAGATTAATGTAATGATAAAATTCATAAGAAGCAATATAGTTCTTATTTATTAATTTATTTTCTCTTATTTTCTACAATTGTTTACTACTTTCTTAATTTACCATGATTAAATCATCATTTGAGGTTTTTTTTCGTACGGATTTTGAGATGAGGGTTTTCAGGAAACAGACTCTCTACTTCTATGGTAGTGGCAAGGTCTGCGTACATTCTACCTTCCCCAGATCCCACTTGTGGAATTTTACTGGGTATGTTGTTGTTGTAAATCATCATTTGAGGTGAGAATA
>JAOTQR010000011.1:20786452-20816796 GCA_025774065.1 Solanum ossicruentum | reverse complement strand
GGTCTGCGTACGATCTACCCTCCCCAGACCCCACTTGTGGGATACTACTGGGTATGTTGTTGTTGTTGTTGTTGTTGCATGCAAGTGGAAATGGCGCCGGCACCTCCAGTATTGCTATAAATTCAAACGGAAACCCGACAGATAATTTAGAACGATATATTAATAAATAAGTGTAATATTTTTAATTTTTTATTTATTCTAAATATTAAATATTTAGAATTTATATGAGATAGTAATAATATCTGTGTACATTTTATCCATTTTAAATTCTATTTTGTGGGATATAGTGAACATGTTATTGTTGTTGTTGTCAGTATCTATATTGAAATTTTCATTAAATTAAATCACGCATGATATGGTAGGTTGTTTAAAATCGAACCAAAAAAAGTTATGGGTTTAGCAATTTCGATAACGATTAAATGACTTTTTATTATTGAATTATAGATTCTTAGTGGTTTTAAGATTTTTCTTAACGGATTAATTGATAATCCGATAACAAATTAATAATTATATTTATACTATTTGATATATAAACTCTTTGACAGTTTCATACTTTTACTTTTTTCTGTTTCAAACTCTCAGTTATTCTACAATGTGATAGTGTTTGACTTTTGAGTAAAATATGATTCATTTGATTTGTATCTGGTTTCTAATTAATTTTCAATAGGAAATTTTTTTGTCAAATCATAATGATCAAACCGATAAAGATTAGCGACCAATAAGCCAAATAGCAGATAAGTCAATATTTTAATGATTCTATAACAGTTTAGCATATCTACAAATTGATAACTAATAAATCAAACCAATAAACGTTAAAATCGAATCAAATCAACTGATATACACTCTACTATAAGGTTCATTCGAAAATGACTCTCCCCACCAAATTTTTCTAACTAATCTTAAAATTTTAAATTAAAATTATATCAAACATATCAAAATATTTATTAGGTATTTTTGCCACTTGTGGGGGGAAGAAAAGAAGAAGAAGAGATAAACTAAGAAATTGTTTGATGCACAAAATTAGTGCTTTTTTCAGTGACCATGAAATTGACTACTAGGAGCTTAGCTACAAATTCCATATCTCCATTGTTGTACCAAAACCCAAAATCAGCTTCAATTTCCAAATGGGTTCCTCAATTTCAGCCTTGTCGGGTCAAATTCCGTGTCGCCCTTTCTAACGGGTCAGCTTGTTTCACTCATTCATCCCTTCATGCTTCGTCGCCGGCGATTCAGTCGGAGGTCGATTCAAAGTTGCAAATCACAGAGGAAACTATAGAAAAGGTGAAATCTGCTTTACCCATAAACATTCGCCAGAATAAAGATAATTCTAACACTCTGTTTGAATGATTGTTATGTGTTGTTTTATAATGTGTCTATTATGTTTATATTGTATTGTTATAATAGATAAAATATTTGAATAAGTTTCTATCTCATTTCGTAGCATTAACAATTTGAACGATAAATCTATAAGAAAAGTAAATACGGGTAGACTATGGTGTAAAGACAAAATAAGACTCATTACATCAATGGAACTTTTCATCATTACCTATCGTGACGATGAAATTAAACAATATAATATAATAAAATTTAAATCACAATAAAATAAATATTTTATTTAAATTAATATTTCCTAATTTCTATTTTACGTGACATCTTTTCCATTTTACTTCGTTCCAAAAAGAATGTTATCTTACTGTGACTAGAAAAATTTTAACTTTAAGATTCTTGTTTTGCTCTTAATGAAATAATTTACAATAATATAAATATCTAGACATTGTTTTAAATCACAAATTTCAATTTTTTTCTTAAATATCTTACTAAGTCAAACAGTGCCACATATAATGGGATGAAGCGAGTAATGTAATAGAGTACAATAAGTAACAACCATCCAAACAAGGTGCAAGGGGTCGTTTAGTTCACGAACTAAATTATCCTTACGTTATAGTCCTAGTATTATAATCATTTGACTAATTTATTCTACCTAGAGACGTGATAAGATAATCTCAAGTTTGATTGAATAAGGTGAGATATCGTTGGAATAATATTTATAGTGTTTGGTTGACGGCATAAAGTTAATACGGGATTAACTTATACTGTCAACCAAAACAGTATGAATCTATTCCAAACTTAATCCTGAGATATTTCACCTAAAAGTCAATGTGTTCTATGCAAAAAACCTTGAACGATATTTATCGAGTTCAAATCCTGAATCCGAATATTTGCCTTTTGTGTCTTGCAGGTGATTTATGGCTGTAGGTTTTTTGCTATTGTTGCAGTCTGGGGTTTGTTAATTGGATCATTTCTTTGTTTTATCAAGGTATTTTTATTTCTTTGTTTAAGAACAAAGGATTGGAAAAAAAAATCTTGTTATTCTTTTCCTTAAATTTTAAAACTCAAATTCCTAACTTGAGCTTCTTTAAGTTAGCAGCATGATACATGACCCTAGAGCCGGAGCCAAGATTTATAGTTAATGGTTATAGATCATAATTTCTTTTAACTGAGTTTTGAGCATTAGGATAGAAGGTTAATAGGCTGATACGAGTAGGTTGATGTCTAGCCTTGTGTTATAGTAGGTTAGTAGAATTAGTCATACACTCGTATCTTTATATTTTGTGGTGTTATTGTCTGTTTTATAGTTGTCACTTTTATTGTATTTATATATTATCGTTTGCTTTCGACTTTAGCCGTTTTTGGTTCATATCTAGTATCGTCTGCTTTTGGGGGCCTGATTTGTTGTTGTTGTTGAGTTTTGAGTATGTTATTTATACATGTCAAATGAGTTTCTTAATTGTCTTGGCAGTGCATTCTGTTGTTTTCCATCAAGAATAGTTGGTTGATTGATTGGTTTTGATCATCGAAATTTGTCTAATGCAAGAACTTCGTTAGACTTACTGGAGTGAACGATTGGTTGGTTTCGATAAACGAATAATATACAATGCCAGAAGTTTGTTGTTGTAGAAAACAGAACTTTCGATAAGTTCTGTTGTTATTTTGTTGCAAAAATGTAGGTACATTTCGATTCAATACACATTCAGAATTTCTTTGTCGCGAAATGGTTGAGCTTAACTTGTTTCCATATGTAGGGTTGCACTTACATAACAGCATCATTCCAAGAATATGTCGCTAGCCGAGCAAAAGTCATACTGTTGCTTGTTGAGGCTATAGGTAAGCTTCGAGTAACTACCGTCTGCATCTCAACTCCTGAAACAATCCTTTCTTTGTCGTCTGCATGTTGATTTTATCAGTATATGCAAAGAAAGATACAGTACCTCCTAATGGTTCTCATTTCTTATCGCGTAATCTATGAACTAGTTTTCACGTCATGTCTGCAAGTTTTTGAGGCTTTTTTTGTAATGTAGACAAGAAGAGGAGGATTTTTAGCAGTTGTTTGTAATGCTAAAAGAGGAGGATTTTTAGCAGTTGTTTGTAATGCTAAGAGTTGAAAGCTAGTGACATTCTCATAAGCTAAGTTGCTCGGACTCTCCAAAAATGTTGCCGCACCCATGTCAATCCTTCAAAAAACACTATTTTTGGAGGATCTGATTGGAGGATCCGACACACACTCATTGACATTTTTGAAGAGTCCGAGCGACATAGCTCATAAGAACCATATGACTTTGGTAGAATAAATTTGAAGAGTTTGGAGTTTTGATCCTCTATGGCATGAAGAATGGAAGTGTCATTTTTATCTTATGGCGTAAATATAATCAATTGGACCAAAAAGTGCAGGAAAACTCAGAAATTTGGTTGCGTATACATTGTTTGTAGTATTTTTGGAGGATCAGACACACAATGATCAATATTTTTGAAGAGTACGAGCAATGTAAGAGTTATCACTCGTGCTTGTAAAGGGCTGTCTACGTCACATCTCTTAGGGTGCAGCCCTTCCTTGGACCTACTAACGCGAGATGTTTTGTGCATCAGACTGTTTAGTTCTTGATTGTCTATGCTTTATTGAGTTACTAACTGGCATTCAATTTCTCCTCTAGATATATATCTCTTAGGGACAGTTATGTTAGTCTTTGGCATGGGTCTCTATGAGCTCTTCATCAGCAACCTTGACAAGTCGAAATCAACGTTGGATGAAACATCTCCGTATCAATCAAATTTATTCGGCATATTCACTCTAAAGGTTAGTCTGAATATCATAAAACTCGTCTCTTTGGAGCTAACCAGTGGCGAAGTCATCCTTGTCCAATACATATATATACATTGTATGTTCAATCCCCTTGTCAGGCGGAAATCCTGGTTTCACCACTGGAACTAACACCTGCATATTGGTCGCGTGTTTCTTGCACAGAACATCTAACTCATCTTCTTTTACTCTTATCGACACAACTGTCAGGAACGACCAAGGTGGTTGGAAGTAAAAACTGTTAGCGGGATGAAGACTAAAGTCGGTCATGTAATCGTGATGCTTCTTCTCATCGGTCTGTTCGAAAAGAGTAAGAAGGCTGTTATACACACACCATTAGATCTCCTTTGCTTCTCAGCTTCAGTATTGCTATGCTCTGGCTGTCTGTATCTGCTTGCAAGACTCACTGAAGAGAATTGATCATTTTTTTCTGTTTTGTAATTTGCACAGTCCAAACTCTGTGCTAATATACATACTATGTTGCTCAAGACTCTCCGAAAATATTACCGTTCCCGTGTTGGATCCTACAAAAATGTACTTGTGTTTGAGGATGAGTCTGAGTAACAAAGATTCAGAGCATGTATAATATTGTAACGATTTGTATAAATATGTTGTTTAACTTGGCTTCGGCTGACATCTATGTCCTCCAACTTTGATGTACACAGGTAGACACTTGTATAAAGTTAAACAAATAGATACACACGTTTTACGTGGCATAGTACACGTAGTATGTCATGTATGACACAAATTTGTCATGTAAAATGCCATATAGGACGATTGTATTTATTTGTTTAATTTTATACAAATTAAAGTATCTACTTTCCTGTTAAAAGATACATTTATGTATTTTACTTTTCTATAATATCTTTGGCTGACTTTGTATCAACTTCCTTTGGCTTGTTTTTTTTTATCAACTTAATAGCCGAAAAGGGGCAAGTATACTCCTCAACTTTATGATATAGAGCAAATATATGCCTTGTTAAAATGGTAGTACAAATATAACCCTATCATCTTACAAATAATGCATATCTTCCATTTTCATTAATATATCTATATTTACTTAATAATAAAAAATTATAGTACTAGTTTTACTTTTAAAAAAATCACATGAATTTCAAAAATTATCTCACCCTTCTTTTACACCTCTAGATCCGACCTAAATGGGGAAAAAAAGTTCATTCCTCTTTCACTCAGTCATAAAATATGTTTGGATTGAATCTGATTAAATGAAGAATTAATTTTTAAAAAAATTGTGTCTACTCTGGGTGCATAAAATAGTAAATGAATCAATTTTTTTAAAGTCAGATGACTTTTTCAAAATTTAAAAAATCAAATTTACGACTTCAAAGAAATTCGATTTTTAAGAAAAAAAGTATAGGATACATCATTTGTTAGACAACGAGAATATACATATATATGCACCTCTTTTTCAACGATGATATATTTCCCACTTTGCCCATTTGGACCAAATATAAAAGGGATAAAATGGTAATTTTATTATTTTTAAAAAAGTAAATAAATAAAATTCAAAACCCTAAAATCACTTTCATTTTCCAATCTCCCGCCATAGTTGAAGAAATGGAGAAAACAAAGGAAGAGATTCCAGGAACAAGGCAGACGAATTTGAAGACTGCATTTGAGCTTGGAATTCACACCTTGTTAACTTCATGTTCTAAAGAGGTACAATTTTTGAAAAAATTTTTTGATTCTTTTTTTAGAAATGCAGAACAGTAGATTGTATAAACCCTAAAAAACATTTGTTTGATTGTTTTTTTTCCTTTCATGAATGAATTGAAGGCATTTTTTAAAGCTTTCCCTAATTTTTCTCCAGCAGAACTTGAACGCCTTCATCGGTTGTTCATTCAGGTAAGCCTTTGTTCTTATTCTTTTCGTTTGTTTTGGAAAAGTACTAAGGGATTCGAAATTTGAGAAATTCGGATCTGGAGTTTGGAAATTGCTTCAGAATTTGAGAAGTCGGATAGTTTAATTGGAAATTGGAGAAATTCGATTTTTCTTTAAAGTTTAGTGCTGGATATTTACTGTTTTAAGTGGTTTAATTTTTGTTCCAGGTGATTACTTCTTTGCACGAGGATATAAAGGTATGCTGTTAGCACAATTTAATGCCCTTTCCGTTCTAGGTGAAATTTAATACATGGAAATATGTTATTGTTATTTTAGAGAATGAAGTTTATGGGAAAAAAGTTTTTTCCTTAGAAAAAGAATTAATAATCTGAAGATGTGTATATGTTATTGCTATCAATCATCTTGGTTTCTTTGTGAGCTTGTTTAATAGGCAGTTTTGATGCATCATTCCCAAAAAACATCTTTGTTTTTGTTCTGTTAGTGTTGGGGCTTTGGTCTGATATATGGGTACCTGGATAGACTTGAAAGGCTACAAGCATAATCTTTACTTGTGATTGAATACTTTTTCAATTGATTCTCTTGCTAACAGTTAATAGCCTGTTAAATGCATCGTTTGCATATGTAATGTCTGTATGTGGTAGACTGTTGGCTAGTCAAGAATGCTTACGTTTAAAAGATGATGGTACCAGATATGAGGATGCTCAAATGGATGTTGACATATTAGGAGAGATAAAATTAGGAAGGAAGTTATACAAGACAAGGTGAGAGTGACCTTTGTGGTGTTAAAGATGAGGGAAGTAAGACTGAGATGGTTCGGACATGTGAAGAGGAGGTCCACGGATGCACGAGCATGGAGGTCTTAGAGGTGGGCTATAGAAGGTTTTAGGAGAGGTAATGGTAGGCCTAAGAAGAACTGAATAGCATGATTCATCATCAGTTAGAACTTGGAAGTTACACAAATAAGAAAGGGAAAATCTTGCATCCTCTCGCTTTCTTTTGTTTCATGTGCAATATCGTCTTCATTACGAGTAATTTGAAGAATTATACTTTACTTCACTCCTCAAGTCGCATGTCCACCTCTTCCCTCCCCTCCTTCCGATAATAGGAATATTGACATATAAATTGAATATTTACTTGTATTATGTTTCAAACTTCTTATTTAAGTCTTTCATTTCTTCTCAAAATGACTAGAAGTCCTCATTTGTGGAAAGACAATACATATAGTGTCCTCCAATTAATTTTGTTTGTTACCTGCTTATTGACTTTATTTTTGATATAGCTCTGGCGCTATTGAAGTATTATTCCATGTTTATAGTGAAATTGTAGCAAGTTAATGAGTTTCTCATTTCAAATTTATCAGATATAATTGTTGTTAGATTTTGAATTTCTCTCATTTAAGGGTAATACTGAAAGTGTTGTCTGTTCGAAATGTTGCAGGATGAATTTGAGTCTTTATGCGTGGAGACACAGGTACATATCATATTCTTTTTACTTTATTAAAGTTATTCAAATAAAAGAGGCACTCCGGTTAGATTGCCCTCACTGCCATATTCGTAAGGTTAATAGAAGAATAAAGATACACAAAAGTTTCACCTTCGGTCTATGCGGACTGCGAAGTGCTAACTGGTCTTCAGTTGACCACTGCACTAGAAACTTTTCAGCATGTGGACTTTTTGACCGAGATATAAGTTGTCTTTGCACTTGTTCTTCTTCTGGACTGACCCTGAAGAGAGTAGAGCATTGCTGAGGATCCTATATTGAGGAAAAGAGAAATTCTTGGAGATCTGTACCATTTTACATCTGGATTGTCAAATGTGCTTCCTAGAAGTCTCTCTCGTGATGTTTAGAATTTCAGATAACTCTGTCTCCATATGGATTAAGTTTTGTCTGACCTCCAGTTTAGAAGTTCATTTACTTTGATCACTTGGAACAAAAGTTCCATGCTTTGAAAACTGTTTGGAAAGGCCTGGCTTGAAAACCTAGTTTTTATTGGAGAAGAGATTCATAGAAGAGAAGGAATTTAAGCTTTATGAGAAATTTTAAGAACAAACAAAAAATATCCATTTAAATTATATGGTTCCCATTTGTGTTTATTTCATTATGTTCTTATTATAGCACACACAAATCAATGTTATAGAAGAAAGATGCCAATAAGTTGATTATGTTCGCATTTCTGCTGTTGTAAGACTGATTTATGTTCATAGGGAAAATGCATTTGTTAATACCAATTCTTTTGATATGAAGTTGACCTGGAAAGCTTATATGAGTTCTGTTTGTTAAGTTGGAATAATGTCATTGATGTGGTTTCCCTTGGGATCACATTTCCTACTTGTAGGCAGGACCAACACTCAATTTGGTGGAACAGCTTGTGGAAGAACAAAACTTGGACCCTTTGTTTCCAGAGAAGTATGCTTTCTCCCATTCAGTTAAATTGCATAGCTGGTATTAAAATGGTTTTCTTTACCACTCAATTGTTTTGGCAAATACTTTCTGCAATTTTATCATTTTCTATCTTGGTCGCACCGCGTTAGGAATTTTATTTTATCAAGGCTTCTATTTTGTCATGTTAACTATCATAGACATGGTGAATCAGCTTAACTGAAAGAAAGTTGATGGTTCTCGAGGCTTCTGATGCTATTGATCAAGACTTCTATTTTGTCAACTATTAGTATGTTGCTTTAGGTTTTATGTCTTCCACGAGTTTTACATGCTTGTAGAAAACATAGAGAAGTTTTAGTGCTTTGTCTATTTTTATTTTGGATAGCATTGGTCTGAAATGAGCTTAAATGGTGCGCCATGGTTAGTGAGGATTCATATAGATGAGCCCAATTTGTTTGGGATTTGAGGTTCTGTGTATATAGAAATGTCATTGCCTGGTCTATGAGAAGTACCTTGGCCGAATATTATTTCAATCTGAACATATTCCATTCTACTCAGGGATGAGGTATTTCATAGCCTTGAAGTTGGAAAGAAATTTCATGAAAGAGAACGCTAAATGTTCATGTTTTAAGACTTTTAGTATCCTGTTTCTATTAAGTAATAGCCAGTAATTTTGGCAGGAGCAATGTTGAAGAAGTCAGACACTACCTATCAGAAGCAAAACATAATGAGATCAGCTACTTGACGACTCTGTTGGAGATGGTAATCTCTTGTTATTTCTTGCAGTCCTTTCATAAATGAAGACCTTATACATCATTTTTCAAGAGATGTGCATAAGTTGAGATCCTAAAAATGATTGTTAGGCAGAAGAACGGAAGTGTTCCATCACTTCTCGTCTTGAAGCCCTGAAGAAAGAAAGGCATGATTTCTCTGATGCTGCTGCGGCTGACATTGTTAATAAGGTACTATAAAGCTTCTTACTAACTATTTCTTTCCTGTAATGGTAACACAAATCTCTCAGCTTAAAGTAGTCTCTTCGTCTTTCTCCATGGATCCCTGCTGAAAACAGATGTTTATTTGCAAATTCTTCAGATACGAATGGGGAATCAGAAGTACAATGCTAACAACAATATTGGCTTCCATAATTGACGTTGGCCTCGGTTAATGCATCCTGTCCGCCTTACTCGTGCATCTATTAGAGTACCTGTGGATTAAACCAGAGACTATCAGAACTTCCATTTCAGGGTGCCTGTGAAATCTGATGTAAACTATTAGCAATGCTTTCAATTTCAAGCAAGTAAACAAGCCTTGTGTATTTCTTGTTCAGCTTGTATATGACATTGGATGTGATATTAATTAATCACTAGAATGAGTGAAAGGACTAATGAATTTCATCTATTATAGTAATGTGCAGATGACAATTTTTACTATTTGAATATAATAAATTCAATGCTTTCAAATTGGATAAGTGAAAACAAATATTTATTTTTAGTATAATAAATAAAGGGACTAGAATTACATATGATTGATCAAATTTACATTAATTATGTGGCAAACAATTTCCTTATACGTCAATCAAACACAATATGAATTTACACATGGAATAAATAATCACTCAACACAATCAATCAAACGTTACCAAGTATTACTAGTACGCGTAGTTAGTTGTGGCTACTTGCATTAAACGCATAGCTTATTCAAAGGGTCGGCGAATACTGAATGTGTGAACAATCTATCGAGTAAGGGGTTGCACGTTACATTGTCTTATATTAAATGACAAATAATTTACTCCGAGGTTAACATAGGATAAACAATACATATATTCTAAAATAATACGTAACAATCATTCAAATGAAAGTGTACGTAATAAATTATTTATTTTTAATACAATGAAAAAATAAAAATAAAAATTTTTATTTCTGTCCCTATTTGGGAATCTAATTACTGAAATCTAGATATTCCTTAAAAGTCCAATAAAGATGACTATTTCATTCTTTATTGTCCCCTGTGACTAACAAAACAGTACATTTTAGCCCCACTCCATGATTAACCTCTTTAGATTTGTAGAAAAAATGGTTAAAGACTCGAGCTTTACACCAAGATCGATGCAGATTTGAATGTGGGTCATTCCAATTTGTTGAAATCTCAGCTTAATCTTGATTTTGAACCAAATTGCAGAAACCCCAATTCATGAAAACAACGTGGTAACTGACAATCTCTGTAAAAATTCATACTTTCTTTTCATTCTATAACTTTATTATCAAGAATCTTGAGACCCCATCACACCAACCTTCACATTTTTTCACCAATTCCATTATCAGAATCGTATAGGGTAGGATAAAGGGGGTTGAGGGGGTGAGTGATTTGGGATGAAATGATAAAAATGGCAGCTGTTTCAGTGGGAAATGGTAATGAGGTATGGAGAGCTCATGGAACAATGGCGTTGATACAGCTTTTGTATGGTGGGTATCATGTGATTACCAAAGTGGCACTCAATGTGGGAGTGAATCAAATTGTGTTCTGCTTGTATAGGGATCTTCTTGCTCTATCTATTCTTGCACCAGTCGCCTATGTTCGAGAAAAGTTAGTTCCTTTTTTCCTCTTTATGTTGTTTTTGAATCTGTAATCCAATCATTTATCTGTTTATGAATACACACATAGATTTAGTGTTATACTGTGTGGTGTTTGGGATGAGCCTGCTAATAGGCACCAGCTATGTTGCTCGGACTTTTCCTCCGGAAGTGCACTAGTTTTGGAGTATTTTGGAGGATCCGACATGAAACTGTCGACTTCTTTGAAGAGTCCGAGCAACATAGCTCACAATCACATGTATTTGTTTGTGAATAGTGTTCGAGTGGGTTAAAGTTCCATGTAGGGCCTAGGGAAATGGACAGGTGGTTTGGTTATATGGACTTGGAGAAGCATTACCTTATGAGCTACCTATTGGGGTTGAGTTTTGCTCGGGTGCCATTATCTTTAGTTTACTTGCTAGATCCATTGCTGTTTAGGTTCCCGAACCACACTTCAATTTGGCCTGGGTGTGAATGGGTGTTAGGGTGGATTAAAGTACCACATTGGTTAGAGGATGGACTGATGGTTTGCTTGTATGGACTTGGGTAATCCTCTGCTCATGAGCTAACTTTTACAGTTGAGTTAGATCTAGTGCCCTAAAGATTTAATTTTACACTGTGTTGTTAGGGCTTGAGACCTTGGTTTATCCACTCAGCGTGCTACTACTCGCAAGCTATATTGTTCAGACTCTTAAAACTGTGATGCATCCATGTGGCATCCTCCGAACATGAACTACATTTTGAAGTATTTTGGAGGATCCGACATGAAACTGTCGACTTCTTTGAAGAGTCCGAGCAACATAGCTCACAAGCACATGTATTGGGTGAATTTGTCCTTTTTTGAGTAAACCTGTCTACCTAGGTTTAGAGCAGATGACCATACACCAAGTGTGGTAACAAGGATTTGGAGCTGGGATGCCCAAATGTTATGCATGTACCTGAACTGCTCAGCCATCGTTTTGAGGACATAGATTTACTTTTTCGATTGAGCCAATTTTTGCAATTATATTTGTTAAAGACATTTACATTGTTTCATTCTTAAAAAGAACGTTAGAAGTTGGGAAATGGGCATGGACTGGGAGATGCATTTCTGAAAAATAGATGTTATTCTGGTAAATTAATATTAACCCTTCTACAATTCAAGGTAGAATTTTAAGTCTAGATTTACTGAAACTCGTTTGCTACAATGTCTAATAGTATGTGTTCGTGAGAGTCTTGTCGACTGATTGTGCTTGTTTCACCACATTTCAACCTGTATTTGCATCTTGAGCTGTTGTAACTAAGGCTAATTTACATTTTTAAAAGTTTGATTTGTTAATACTTAATCTTTCATAAAATTATTATGTGTCATTTTCCTCTGCCCTTTATGTACTTCTTTTTGACCATTTCGAGGTTAATACAATTCCTATTTCTTATTGATACTTGGCAATCCACTATGATTACACCTGAAATTGTTCTGCTGCTCTCCCATTTGGAGGTTGGAGAATAAACCTCATGAAAAGTAAGGACTCATCTCAACCTCTTGGAAAGATAGGTGACTTGTTTATCTCGTTGTGAGAGTTGGATCCAAAGAAAGAGCTTTTAGATTTAGTCAACCGGAACTAAAATACCGATTGAGGGGCAAGCTTAAAGAAAATTGTATCCGTTTATTTGTTGCTCCCGTAGTGCAGCAAGTTTCTTCAGACACAAATGTGTATACATTCTCAAACTTCAGACACAAATACACATACATGTTCAAACTTAACATAAGAACTCTTTGTTGATATTCTGATTAGTAGCTTGAAATTCTCGGTCATATTCTCTAGCTTTTACCACTCGTAGTTGTTACCTCATATCCTTATTTTGATTAAATGCCTGCATCTAAACTATTGTCTAAATTCGACCCTCAGGAGTTGGCCTGGTGGTAATAGACTTGAGTCTTGGGGTTTGCTCCCTTTCAAAGTCTCAAAATCGAAACCCACTGGGTGCAAACAATTTCTGAGGGTCATCGGACTGGGTAAAACCTGAATTAACCGTGGTGCACTTGCGGGAAACTCCTTGCCGAGGGCCTGTACATCCCCGGGATTAGTCGGGGCTCTAAGAGACTTGGACACCCGGTGCAAATAAAAAAAAAACTATTGTCTAACTTCTGGATTCTTTTATATATCGTTTACGTTATCTGAAAGTTCATGGGCTCTAATAATGTTGCATTTCCTTCTATGTCTAGGAGGTCAAGGATTCCTTTGAATAAGCGGCTTCTTCTCTCATTCTTCTTTCTAGGATTAACTGGGTAAGTTTGATGTGCCTACTATTCCTGAGATTTGTGGGGTTAATTTGCATAGTTCCTACACTGGACTAAAAATTTGTGTTTTTTAATTTTTCGTTTTTTATTGGCAACTGCAACAGTATTTTTGGGAACCAACTTTTGTTTCTTATTGGTCTTGGTTACACAAATCCAACTTACGCTGCAGCCGTGCAACCTGCAATACCAGTCTTCACATTCATACTTGCAGTATTGATGGGGTGAGTAAGAAAGCAACCCCCTTTGTCTTTTATTAGTATCTGTTTCTCTTTCAAGATGTATTCATGTACATTTCTGAACTCAATTGGGGGATTATTTTGTATCCCATATCTTGTGTATCTTTACTTTGCGTAGGCTGAAAAGATAGCAATTCAGTCATATCACTGTATTCTTCAAGAAAATCTGAAATTGTGTGTCTCAAATTAGTAGTACCTGGAATGAGAATCAGGATTTCTATCAATATGATATTCTCTGTCTTCCAAGTGTGCAGCAGCGAGGTTAAAACTTCTCTAGGATAATTATTTTTGGGCGTTCTCAAATTGTCATCAACGATCGGATAGTAGAACTGCTCACATTCAGAGTAAAGTAATCTTCTAGGGCGTTCTCAATTGTTACAGAGCTGTTTTGCAGTCTGTATTACAAGCAAACCAGTTCAGCAATTATAAAAGATGGTGATATCATTATAACCGTTAGATATAGGGAGACTTTACCGAGAAATATGAACATAATTGTTGAAAGGATGCTAATCGCTTTAGCTATTGGCGGCTGCTTGAAAAGAAAAGAAGCTATGCACATTGTCTATCTACATTTTCCACAGAAAAATTGGGATCGATCACAAAAAGTTATTTGTGGGGTACTTTTTGAAGACATAATAGTAGACCTGCTAAATATTTGTCTTAAAGAATTTCATCTACAAAAGGAGAGTGCTAATCAAGGTATCTATTCTTTATTGCTGTTCCTATTTATTTCTATTTTTTTCTATAACTGTGGTGATCGGGCCAGCTTGCGCCCATCTCGAGTAATTCTATGGCATAACTATTACCTCCACCAACCACAAGTACTAGCTAATTCTGTCTACTAAGACTTGGAATGGTGGGACGAAGTGCTTTTGTCTCTGCTTGGATTTGATTCCGAGCCATCATAGTTCTCCTCCCACTTCATTAAACACTAAGGTACACCCTTGGTGCTATCGCTATTGGCCTGTTTACTTGTGACATTTCTGCAGTTTTATTATTTACTTTTAGTAATAAAAGCCGGTAAAGATTGACGCCCTTGCTACTTATACAATAGATTTTTTTTTCTCTGCTAGGCTATCTTGTTCAGACTCTTGTTGCAATCCCCAAAGTATCAATCTTCCTTCTTTTGTGTAATTTTCATGTATTTGCAAATCCAGTTGTCTGTTGTAGTTGATGATCTGCTTAACTTTACTCTTAAATGTAATTTATGCAGTACAGAAACTGTGAAACTTTTTACTGTGGAAGGTCAAGCAAAGATTGGAGGTACAATTGTTTGTGTTTCTGGGGCAATCTTAATGGCCATCTACCGTGGGCCTGTGGTGTTTGGAGACAGAGGCTCAGAATTCATACACAGTGATATAAGTGCTAAGGGTCAGCCAGAGCCTACTGGATGGTTAATGTCAAGTTTTCTGGAGTTGGGGTTTGATGATTGGCATCTTGGTGTTTTATGCTTAATAGGAAACTGTATGTGCATGGCAGCATACTTAGCCATTCAGGTAATTTGATAATCTTTTTTCTTTCGTTGATTCCAATTGGCTTGATGAGAACCAGATGTTCAGTAACTAAACTGAAAGGCTGCGCACGGATATCAACCTACTAAATATACAACAGTGCACCACCCAAGTGTGTGGCCTATTGTGGTCAATGAAGTGGGTGGCTGGGTGCAAACCTTAGAACTAGGTTCAAATCTCAGCAGAGTTAAAAGAAAAAAAGGCGATTCCTTTGAATCACCTAAGCGGCTAAGTCTGTGTGGGCAGAGTTATCCAATAACTGTGTTGATGGGAAGTAGTAGGTACTCGATAAGGTATATACAAGCTGGCCCAAACACCATCACTATAACAAAAAAAGTTTCTTGCGTCAGTTGATCAATACCTCAAACAACATGCTGTTGAATGTGAATTGACACGTTTTTATTGTGAACATGTGCTTGTTCCTACTACTGACAGTCTGAAATTCAATAAGACCACCTGCAAGGGAATGAAAGGAGACTTGCCTCAAAATGGAAATGTAAAAAATGATTCCATACATCAATGGAATCTTGAACCTTTGGAAGTTTTCATTGAAAGGTTCAAGCACATATGAAGTTTCTTGCCAGCGGCAAAACACAATTTCTTTCCATTTTGGAGTCAAATAGAAGACTTAGATAGTTGCAACTAGCCAACGAAGCCATTTGTTCACCTGTGGAGAATAAGGATACGAGGTCATAAGGGAGGCTTGGGACCTTTATATAGACAGAAAGAACCTATAAAAGAATATTATCTTTATGAAAAAGTATCATGTCATTAAAATGCCAGTATCATTGGCTTGATGAAGAGGAAACTTTATTATAAATGATGAATATAAAAACTTTGGTTTCTAGGTCTGTGGGAGTGGTTCATATTAACCCCTATCCTTTTAGTTGATAAGGTTTTACGATGAATGGAATTCAAAGAGAAATTTGTATTAATGTATGTATCTATTAGTCAGAAGTACCATCAAATAAAAATTTGAATGTGCTCATATTATCTTTGAGAAAAAGCATCATGTCACTAAAATGTCAGTATTTTTGGCTTGATGAAGAGGAAATTTTTATAAAATTTGTATATGTTCAAACATGATTGGTCATGTTGAGTTATTGTTTGACTCGATCGTCACTATTAACTGTTGTTCTAACGGATGAAATATTATTTGTTCTACCTCTGGGTCCATAATTCTAATGCCGCGATCATTTCCTCTGACCACATGTTATCGCTGTCTTTCTTAAATTCTTATTCCTTGGATCCATTAATTTCTACTGATCAGATCAAACAATTACTCGAAACTTTCTAATTTATTTTTAGGCCCTTTTCGTATTGTATAAAGTGATTCTGAGTGTTTACTGTCAATTATTAAGTGAATTTATAAGAAATGATCCCTTGTTTAAAAGAAAATAACAGCCTTAGTTTTTAATCAAAACTACCTATATTTTGATTGGTGACCGATCTTCTTTATAGGATATAGTTGACAGTTTAGATCTCGGCATGTCTTGAAGCATTGTCTAAAAGACCCTTGACTTTTCCAGATAAACCGTTTCTATTTGTATTGTTTTTGGAATATGCTTGCTTAACTGAATCTTTAAGAAATTTTCAGGCTCCAGTTTTGGCAAAATACCCTGCAAGTATATCAGTGACGGCATATTCATACCTTTTTGGTTGTCTTTTAATGGTAGCAACAGCCTTCTTGGTGACCAATGAGTCAACCGACTGGAACTTGACACGACCAGAAGCTTTTGCCGTGTGCTATGCTGTAAGATTCTCTTCATTCTTCGTCATTATAGTTCCTGTCTGAAGTGAGTTCTAATTACTACCGTTAACCTTAGTTTCAAATTATAATGACTTGTCCACTAGAAAACATATTGAGATATTAACCTGCAGCAGTTTCAAGAATACCATGCCAGATCAGGATCAATATTTGATTTAGAATATTAATGAATATGCTGTGATTTGGATCTATGGGTCAAAGAAGCAGCGGTGAAATCCGCCACAGCCCTCAAAAGGAGAAATCTTAAGTTTGCTGCCTCCAGCTTCTCTTCGGCGATGACATGTTTTGAATTGTATGGAATTAGAAAAATAGCAGCCTCTTTATAGATAGTATAAACAACAACAACAACAACATACCCCAGTGCCTCAAAAGGTTCCCGCTCATTGCGGGGTGAGGGTGGGGTCGGATAGTATGTCATTAGAAAATGTAGAAAACCTCTAGCATCACATAGCCAGTGGAATCCCACAAGTGGAGTCTGGGGAGGGTAAAATGTACACGGACCTTACCACTACCTCATAGAGATAGAGAGATTGTTTCCAGAAGACGCTTGTCTCAGAAATATCAAGTCCCATAAGTAGAAGATACTAGATATGAAAAAAAAGAAAAAAGAAAGAAAAAGAAAAACGACTAAAGTGGGAAGCATATGAGAGTATATATACACAACAAAAGTAACAAATATAAAGTGGACAATGACAACACAAGATATAAAGACACGACTAATCCTACTAACCTACTATATCGGGATGAAACCACTCCTAATGGAGCAAAATGTACGTTAAGTTTTTCTATACACCAGTTAGCTTGGGATTGAGGACAAAACTGATTTAAGCACTACAATATTGTGACCCTCTTTGTTATGGAGTAAGCAAATTCTACTCCACGTGAACAAGTATTCTACTGAAGGCATCAGTTTGAAGCATAGGTCATTCATACTTACAAGCATAAAAGATGCCTCAGATTATAGAGGTCTATTAGATGTGCATATAATGTGTTCCTTATAGCATACATCAAGAATACATCAGACATTTTAGCGATCTTCATGCTTTTCTTCCCTGGTGTTGCTCTCTAGATTTCCAATCACCATCGACTACTTAACCATGAAAATTTGTGATAGAGATGACAGCCAAACCGTGTCTACTATGAATGCCAATATATCTACTTAAGCGTTATTTGAAATGTTTCGTTACTGATTCTCTTCTCCATCTGTGTATCTCACTCCTTGTGGTTTGTTTTGGAAAACAAGAGATGCTAGTGTCGAAAACAAAATAGTTAAGTTGCCATCATTTCTATTTTCCAGGGAATTGTTGCATCTGCCCTGAACTACGGAATGTTGACATGGTGCAATAAGATTCTTGGCCCTTCTATGGTTGCGTTATACAATCCACTTCAACCTGCTGCATCTGCATTTCTATCAAGAATTTTCCTTGGGAGCCCTATTTATCTAGGAAGGTCAGTACTTACTACCCCTATCGGCAAATCTTGTGTAAATCAATGCCTATTATCATTTCTGTCTTTCTTATGCTTCGCAATTTGAGCAGGAGGACTAAAAAAGCAAAAGAGTTTTGGAAGCTCTTTCAGTGGAAAATGAACATATTTTGTTTATGCTTGCAACATTTGGCTAGTTCATACCGAAAAAATAGATTCTACTTTACTTTCGCCTTCTGCTCTTACGATCTCTTGAATTTGTCAATGCAGCATATTTGGAGGACTTCTCATTATATCTGGGCTTTACTTGGTAACTTGGGCATCTTACAGACAGAGGCAAGCAGCCATTGGAATTGACCCCCATGCTTCTCGATCGTCGGATCCTCCAATGACATATCAACTAGGACACCTTTTTTCAGTTCCTCCTTCCTCAATACCAAAGATCATTGATTAGGTAGTGCTGTGGATATCCATATTTTAAGTTCGTTTTACTTGATCACTTTCATGATTGTTTGTACAATTTTTTCGTGCACTAGTCAGAAAGCATACAGAAACTCTTTTATTCTCAGTTGTTTCTGCTCTTAATTTATACTAGAAGAACTTGTTGAATTCGAGGATACGCATATACCCGAGTAATATACTTGAGGACATTGTCTTTAATACGCCTCAAGCTACAAGTATTTTCGTGTTTTTTTAACGATATCGTCCCTAACAAAGAAACAAGCTTTGAAACCTACACATGTAATATCATCTACCAAGTATCTAATTCAATGTTTAACTTGGCCTCAATCGGCAATAAAACACTTCAACTTTGTGGATTTACATCTAGACATCCTAACTCATCTCCATTGTGTCAATTGAACACTAACTTACAAAACGATCATACGATGCCTCCTAAATCTGTGTCATGTCAATATCAGGTGTCCACGAGACATAGTGAGGATGACTTGAGGTATCTAGAAATACATTTTTGAAGTTAAAGTATTTAGTTGTCAGTTGAGACCAAGTTAAAATGTCTATGTATTATGCCCGAACAAAGTGATATGTTTATTGCTTTTCAAGGACAATGACATGCACAATACTCATTTCTATGCCAATTGATCATTGCATAATAAAATAATGATGTATCTATATCATATAGGTTATGTTCTTTATACACTTTGTGATTGCTCAAACAAGTCATCAATTAGAGGTCATGATTCTTACAAACCAAGTCAAGGAGTTTAGAATCTCTTTTCTTGAGTCGAGAAGTCTTTCGAAAACAGTCTTTCCACTCTTTCTACCTTGCAAAGGTAGAGATAAAGGCATAAAGCGTATGACCCTACTTGTGAGGCCATACTTGGGTTCCTTCTTGTTATTGTTACAGTGACAGTTCGCGTTAATTTACTTACCTATTATTGTCCAAAATTGCACTATTTTTAGAGAATCTGATACAAACTCATCGAAGAGTCCATGTGACAATTTTCAAAACCTAATTAATGTCTTCCCTGAACAAAAGAACAGAACCACATATAGAAGTAAACCCCCAACAATAATACAAAGTAGATGGTTTTAGTTTAGCACTATGTTGCTCAGACTCTCCAAGTCTATTACTACATTCATGTTGGATTCTCCAAATATGCATAAATGTTTATGGATCCAACATGCACAATTAGCATATTTGAAGAGTCCAAATGAACAATACCCTTAAATTAGGAATTACGAACCAAAATTTGAGATTTTTTTAATTTTCGTATATATTATGACTGATCGAATTTTTTTGACCCAAATTTTGTTAAATCATTCGTAATGACCTAGTGAACGATATAGCCTCTACAAGATCCATACTACATTTCTATGCATTTAGGAGGTCATGAAATTGGAATCTAGGATTTTCTCAGTTTTTCATGTGTATTAGTCCATAAATTTTAGAAATATATCTAACCTGAACTTTTTGACCCCAGATTTTGTAGGACAATCCATAATGACCTAGTGAACGATATTCTTAGCTTCTAAAGGATGCACACTATTTTTTTAGCATATAGGAGCGATGGAAGAAATTCGACATTTTTTGTCCATTAATTTTTAGGAATATGATTGATTAGTTTTTTTTTTTTTTTGGTTCAATCTTTTGGGACCATCTGTAATGACCTAGTGAATGATATTCATAGCCTCCAAGGGATTCGAGCCACATTTTTAGCATTTAGGGGTCACAACATGTGAATTTAACATTTTCTCAATTTTTCGTGTCCATGAATTTTTTGGAATATGATTGATTGAATTTTTTTAACCCCATTTTCCAGTACCATCCTAAAAAAACCTCATGAATAATACATAGCCTCTAGAGTTGTGTCGAAGCCCCACGCAGCGCCAAAATTCGTGGGCAGAAAATTGATGAAATTGTCTGTTTCTTGTTCCTTGCCATAATCCTACAGGCCACCCCCAACGCCAGCGGGCCACCTGGGCCTCTTGCCGCACTCGTTGCAAGCCCACTTGTATGATTTTTTTTTGGAATGTTGCACAGGAGCCTCATGCAGTGCTAGAATCCATGGGATAATACGTACAGAAAATAGCCAAAATCGCTTATTTTTTGTTCCTTGGCCCATAAGATCTTACTCTCCCAATGCCGTCGGGCCACCAGGCCTCTTACTAGGCTCATTCCGAACCCACTCGTATGATCTTTCGGGAAAGTTGCGCTGGAGCCTCATGCAGCGCCAGAATTAGTAGGCTAACATCCACAGAAGACTGCCAAAATCACCCGCTTCCTGTTCTTTGGCCCATAAAATCCTACCAAGCCTCCCCCAACGCCATCGTTCCACCTAGGCCTCTTGCTAGGCTCGTTGCGGACCAACTCATATGATTTTTTCGGAATGTTGCACCGGAGCCCTATGCAACACCAGAATTCGTGGGCAAACACTCATAGAAAACTGCCGAAATCGCCTGTTTCCTGTTCCTTGGCCCATAAAATCTTATCAGGCCTCCCCTAAGGCTGTCGGGCCACCTGGGTCTCTTGCCATGCTCGTTATGGATCGACTGGTATAATTTTTCGAGAATGTTGCGTCGGAGCCCTATGCAGCGCCATAATTCGTTGGCTAACACACATAAAAAACTGCCAAAATCGTGTGTTTTCTATTCCTTGGCCCATAAAATACTACCGGGCCTCCTCCAACGCCACCGGGACGCCTGGGCCTCTTGCCGGTCTCATTGCAGACCCACTCATATGATTTTTCGAGAATGTTGCGCCGAAGCCCCATGCAGCGTCAGAATTCATAGGCTAACACCAATAGAAAGCTGTCGAAATTGCATGTTTCCTTTTTCTAGGCCCATAAAATCCTACCAGGCCTCCCCCAACACTGTTGGGCCACCTGGGCTTCTTGCCGAGCTCATGCAGACCTACTCGTATGATTTTTCAAAAAAATTGCGTCGGAGTCCCATGCAGCGCAAGAATCCCTAGGCTAGCACCCACAGAAAATTACCAAAATCGCGTGTTCCTTAGCATATAAAAATCCCCAAAGCCTCCCCCAACGTCGCTGGGCCACTTGGACCTCTTGTCGGGCTCGTTGCGGACCCACTCGTGTGATTTTTTGGGAATGTTGCGTCGAAGTCCCATGTAGTGCAAGAATCTGTGGGCTAACACCCGCAAAAAACTGTCCAAATCGCCTTTTTCCTATTCCTTGGCCCATAATATCCTACCAGGCCTCCCCCAATGCCGCCGGGCCACCTAAGCCTCTTGTCAGGCTCGTTACGAACCCCTGCATATGAATTTTCGGGAATGTTACACCGGAGCTCCATGCAGCGCCAGAATCTGTGGGCTAACACCCACAGAAAACTGTCGAAATCGTCTGTCATCTTATTCCTTGGCCCATAAAATTCTACCAAGCCTCCCCTAATGTCGTCGGGCCACCTAGGCCTCTTGTGGGCTCGTTGTGGACCCACTCGCATGATTTTTAGGGAATGTTACCTCGGAGCCCCATGCAGCGCCAAAATTCGTGGGCTAACACCTACAGAAAACTGTCAAAATTGTCTATTTCCTATTCCTTGTTCCTTGGCCCATAAAATCCTACAAGGTCTCCCCATAATCGTCGGGCCACCTGGGCCTCTTGTTGGGCGCATTGCAGGCCCACTCGTGTGATTTTTCGAGAATGTTGCGTCGGAGCCCCATACAGCGCCAGAATCTGTGGGCTAACACCCATAGAAAACTGTCGAAATCGCTCGTTTCCTTATCCTTGGCCCATAAAATCTTATAGGCCTCCCCCAACGCCTCCGGGCCACCTAGGCCTCTTGTAGGTCTCGTTGCGGACCCCTTCTATCATTTTTTAGCGTTTAATTGCACAAAACTTGAATTCAAGATTTTATTTTTCAATTTTTGTGCATATTAGTCCATGAACTCACATAATGGTAATTCAAGACGAACGATCGAATTTTGTTATCCAAAATTTTGTAGGATCATCCGTAATGACCTAGTAAACGATATTGATAGTTTCTAACAGGCTAACGACACTTTTTTTTAGCATTTTGGGATCATAAAATAAAAATTCAAAATTTTCCCCATTTTTCGTTTATATTAAATCAGAGACTTGATTAGAATGAAGCAAGTAGGATGGCAATTGGGCAAATTAGGTTAAATTTAAGCAAGTTATAATGAGTCAAGACAACAATCGGATCAACACCCAACTCAACCCAAATTTGCTTGAATCAAAATGAATTGAATAACAAATTATAAATCGAATCAAAACCCAACCCAACTTCTACTAAGTTAAGTTATTTTACATGTTCTTTTTTAATATTTTAGTATTTAATTAAATTATATTTTTCTTTATTATGGATATATAGTATATATCAAACTAAAAAAAATATTTTAGGAATATTTTATCAAAACCTCTCTCAAGCCAATTTGAGTTACATATCGACTCAGTTTTAAACGGATTGAAATAAATTGGATTGAAATTGATTGAGCTAATAATTGGACAAATTAATCAACTTCCACGTTAGGTCAAGTTGGGCATATTGGACTTAATTTTGTCACCCCAAAAGCAAGTATTGAATCATGAAGCTCGGGAGGATTAACCAAAACACAAATCAATCTAAAACAACTATCAAATGTATATAACATAAACTCTATTTAGATAATTATCAATGCAAAGATTGATTCAAACACATCAAGAGCAAGAAAATAACCAAAAAAAAAGAAGTATATTCTTGAAATAATACTCGAAATAACTCATCACCAAGACTCATCCAAAAAAAATAGCAATGCTAGTATGCATGGCTATACGACGTTATAAATGATCTTATTTCTTCTCTTCCTTCTCGGCTTCAGCCGCTCTCTTCAACCTCGCACCAGAATGGCGAGCATTGGTGCGCTCAATACGCAGCTTGTCATAAGCTTTGAATGATTTCATTTCATTCGTGACCTTCACAAGCTCAATAGTTGGCTGCTCTCTAACAATAGGCAAGTAAGGACCCTGGACTTGAGTGGCATTGGCAAGTTCCTCGACACTAGAATCACCAGCCTGAGCAAAAATTGTGTTGAGGTGTAAGTTCATCGATGCTCCAACAAAATAGCAATTAAGTAAACAAAAAGTTTTTCGTTGTCAAACGCGGACAGGTGTGACTACAATAATTTCGGGTTTACCTTGACTTTCTTCGCGTGCCTTGGGAAGATAACTAGCTTAGCTTTGTATGTCTTGAGCCTCTGGACATTGGCTTGGAGACCTTCTAGAGATCTGTTCCTGCGCCTGTGATCCACAGCAATGCCTATAGTTGGAGCAAGTTTTTTGGGGATACCAGCCGCCTGCATGACGACAAGAAGGAAGATAATCACATGATCAACTTCAAAATCCATAGTTGCAACTTAGAGGTGTAAAATAAAGTCTGCCCTGTCCACCCCCCACCCCCCAAAAAGGAACAGACAATTAAAAAGCTCTTAGACACATGAACTTGCTTGGCAAGAACCAGGCTCATTGCCAAACTCTAAAAGAAACTGAGAATCAAACATAGATCCCAACAGGGAAACGAGTTCAGAATTGAGCCAGACACTCAAATTGTTTCCTGTGGCTAGCAGGTTGTCGCTTTTTACAACCATATACAGCAAGATTAGATAGAACAAATCTTACTTTCAGCTCTTCTAGAGAGAATCCTCTGCCAGCTCTGACTTTCATGTTGTATTTTAGCGTTTGTCCATGAACAATAGGTCGGAGTGCACCTGCTGTTGGTCTAGGGAAGATTGCGGCAGCTTTCTTCTGCCTAGCTGGAGTTGGCAAAAGCAAAACATGTCAGAAAGTGTAAGTATTCTTGAGCCAAAGTTGAATTTGAGACTTGAAGCTCTAAAAATGAGGAGCTCACCAGCGCGTCTCCTTGTTTTGCGAGCAGGTTGGTTAAACCAAGTCCTTACATAGTTTTGCCAATGCTTCTTAAAGTGACCGTTGGGGATAACATTGTTATGCTTCATGATTTACCTGTGTATGCTGAAACATGGAATTAAGTTACTAAGAATTGGAAACTGCTTAGGAAATATATGACGAGAATAAAAAGAACCAATGCAACATGAAAAGGAACATAGTTTTTCAATCAAAGAAGTAGGTCTATGTGATTCGAAAAGTAATATGAGGCTGCCCCAGGAGGCAAGAAAGCATATGAAAACATTATCATTCAAACAACAATAAATAAGCATTATAAGAACTTATATTTGATCATGTACAAGCTTGATGATTAGTTTAAAATTATCCAAAATAACAACAAGAAGCATTCCAGTAGTTATGGATCAAACAACATGAAAAGTTTCAAGAATAAGTTCAAGAGTTTTGTTATTTCATCAAATTGAAGACAGAGAAGTTCAGGAGACACTGTGGTAGTGAGCATTTCGGCTCCTACATTCTATCCATTCCAAGGTACTGAATACCAGGACAATTTACAGAACAAAAAGCACAAATAAAAATAAACATTGAACTGCAACAGTATCTAACACCTCCCTTTATCATACATTAATAAGACACCGTCCCACACCAAACAAAGCAAAACGATACCAATAAAAGATGGCATTCCTGGATCAAATGAACTATACTCACATAGATTGGCTGATTTCTTGGGAGAATCGTATCTTAGTAGGATCAGTAGTTCAACTAGATGGGCCAAACCAACTATATAGCAAAACCAACTCTCATTTACAAGTGCATTCCACCACTCAAAAAGCAACACCCCCACCCCGCCCTCCTTATCCAATCGAACCCAAAATTCCACAACCTTTTTTTTATGACCACGGTGTCCGAGGCAGTTTTGCGCACCTCGACTAATTCCACAAAATACATGCCAACTCACATCGACGACAGATACCAAGTGACTCTGTCCATCAAGGCTCAAAAACTCAAATTTCCATAATAACTTGAATACACACTATGCACTATGATTTGCTAACTGATCTTGCATCTAACTATATGCATAACCATTAAAATCAATCTATCATCATGGTATAGCAAAAAAAAAAACATGCATCTCATAATTAAAACACAAAAAAATAACAACATATCAATATATCCCCAGAAAATTCATTTTACAGCTTCTCAGAATCCTCTCAACACTTCCCCTCACCATCTCCGGCCTCAAATACAAAAACCCAGAAAACACCACTGAAACAATGCATATTCACACATTTTGATACAATAATTACACAATTTAGCTCATTAGAAAGCAAATTCGAACTGTATAAACAATTTCATACACAGAAATTAAATGGGAAATTGAAAAATATTAGTAAATCTAACTGAAACTCACCGAGAAAGGAAGTAATGCTGATGTTCTGTCTCTTTTGAGGCTATTTGGAATAATAGGTATTGCTTTAATATGAGAAACCCTAGATTGAAACACTTTTTTGGGCTTCGAATGGGCTCTCTGAAGCTTGGCCCAGAAATACTTTTTTGGGATTCAAATGGGCCCATTTGTCTGAAGTTTGGCCCAGCAAAAAACTTTTGGTATTTTTGCGTGAAGTTGTAGGATTATTGAATTAGCAGTTAGTTAATGCAATTTTTGACGCTTATTATGTGTCATTCGGAGATAGTCGCGCTATGTTTTTAAATATAGGGGTCAGGCTGCGTACATCTGACCCTCCTTTACCCCACAATGGGCCGGAGCCTTTGAGGCATTGGGATAATGTTGTTGTTGTAGGATTATTGAGAAAAAAAATCGATTCTTGAACCTTAATTATTTATAATTGAATTTTTAGGTGTACAAATGTCGAAAGTTTATATTTGTTAAATTTAATATTTAAAATTTAAATGGTTAGAAAAATATATTTTTGTAGGATTTCAGGGTTGGGCACTATTTTTGGCAAAGTATGCAGAAAGTTGCTGAAAATGATGATCTACGAAATCCTTTAGCATATTCTATGAGCTTTCATGTGCCACTCCAGTGAGGAGTACACTTCTGAAATTGAGTCTACGAAAATACAGACGAGCCGTGGAGAATTTTACGAGCTGTAGACCTTGCATTAAAGTATTGATCAAAGTTTCATGTAATTTAATGTCGAATGATAAGTAAAAGTTAACCAACAATATAAATGATTATTCGATCTGTACTATTTTATTTGTCATAGTTTCCATTTTTAGAGTCTATGTTAAGATTGAATTTCGAAAAGCAATTTTTTTAAAATTAATGTAAAAATAAAGACAGGTTTTTTATATTCTAGGGTATTTTGTGTGCGCTACCGGTCCCAATTTCCATTTTACATCAGATCCGGTCGTCTCCTTTCATGTATGTATCTTCTTCTTCATCTTCACTCTTCTGCTCAGTGCTTTTGGTTCTCCGTTAATCGAACGCGCCTTCGGGTATGTATATATATGTTTTTGTATTTGAGCTTCGAATTTTAAGGGTTGATTCTTATGGAGGAATTGTAATTTTGAAGCCCTTATGTTTAGATTTCTCTAAGTTTGCTCATTTAGCTCAGAGAATTAATCTGTTTTGATTCTCGATAAGCAGAAGCGCTGAACAGGAATTTTGTATATGGTAACCTAGTTGAAGGATTCGTCATCTACTATATGCATATAAAAAAAAATATTTTAATGGTGTATAAAGGAATAGTACAATTTTGTCCTAACAAAGGAGTAGCTCCGCCCTTGGTTGGAGGTAGAGGGTGCTTTCCACTTGAGCTACCTCCCTTGGGGAGAGAAATGTTTAGTGAGTGCAATGTGCTTCTCCCACCCACTCCCCGAGTTTCCGTTTGGAGTGAGGGAATCATCTCAGGAAGAGAGGGGCGGGATGTTTCAGCATTAAGTATGAACAAGCAGATGATAAGAATAGAGACTGTTTTATCTTTTATTGTTTTTGCGAAACCAAGGATGTGGAAATGATATGCTAAGAGGGCTTGTTTGGATTGTCTTTGGGCTTCTCATTAATCGTGTCATGTCTAGGCCGTAAGCTTGGGTCGTGACAAGCTTGGTGTCAGAGCACTAGATTTATAAATGGTTCTCGGACATCCAACACACCGCGTCGAATAGAGTCTTGTTCATGGTTGTGAAGCGCGTCACAACTATGAATAAGAGGCTACAAGGCGTTCTAGGAAATGGTTCACTTCTTCATGATCTATGTCTTTTAAGTATGAGTCCTCTTCTTTTGCTACTTGGGATTCTGGGACAATTACTAAAGCAATCTAATGTTAAATGGAAGATTACGGATTGATTCTTGTTTATAGTTGATTATTTGATATAATTGTTAACTGATTTTGTGATTGAAGCTATCTTTTTGCGGTTTTTTTGAGTTGATGTTTAATTTGAATGGTTGCAGGAATGTGTCATTATCACCAGATATAAGTGAAGTATCTAGAATGTTTAGATAAACCTTAATTTGACTTAAAAGGACAATTTATTTAGTATTGGAAGTCCAAATAGAGCGGAATGGAAACATACAATTGTGTAGCTGGCCGCCATTAGTTTTGAATTGATTGATTTAAGTGGTTATACTTGTAATGTAAACAATGGAATTACGAGTAACTTTCTTTGTTATGACAATTTTTAAGAGATTAGGTTGGTATTTCCATGTTTGTTGCTGGACTTGTATCCTCTTTGGCATATTGTTGATTGATATTTAGTGTTTAGATGTCGTGTTGCTCATTTTTCTAACGCTTTGGCCGTTGATATAAATCCTTCCGCTGCTTTTGTTCTATTATTACAGATTGTTAATCCTTTGTCCAATTCTTAAACACTTCCCTTTGTAGGTGAAGAGTAAAAGAAAGTGCCTAAGAGTGTGTTAATGTCTTCGATTTCACTATATGAAAGTCGATTCTAGTGAAGTTTTATCTCGTCTGAAATTGCAGGACAAAACCATCTTTGCTGCCTTGAAAAAACCAGATAACGCGGGCATTAGTTTGGATAGAGTGCATAAGCATTATGAGAACAATATTAGTAAGACAAAAGGGTATTAAGATTTACTGGAAATATTACAGCAATCTTTGCTACTCTAAGGTGAACGAGACACTTTCTTCAACGTACTTGCGTTCATTTAGCAGCACCAACAAATTTAGCAGGTACTCCGATGAATCGACTCAATCCAACTATCCTCCTCCTCCTGATCCTATACCGAATAGGCCCTTAAGAGGTGACTCTAGAAGACCCTTCAATCCATCCCAAAGACAGCATCCGAGCAGCACCAACCCCACCTGTTCTACATCTTTTAGAGGATCAGGTGAGAACAATGAAAGGCAAATGAAGTCCAAGGATAGTGAAGATTTTCTGAAAAGATTTCAGCTTGGATTTGATCGTAAAGAGGAAAACTCAAACACGAACCCTGCATTCCACCCCAAAATTGGAAGTAATGACTCTCCTGCTTCAGAGGCACCTCCAGCTCCACCAGAAGATGCTGATGAGATATTCAAGAAAATGAAAGAAACTGGCCTAATACCGAATGCTGTAGCAATGCTTGACGGGCTTTGCAAGGACGGTTTGATACAGGAGGCGATGAAGCTCTTTGGCCTGATGCGCGAAAAGGGTACAATACCTGAAGTTATTATCTACACTGCTGTGGTAGATGGCTTTTGTAAAGCCCAAAAATATGATGATGCTGTGAGGATTTTCCGGAAAATGCAAGGTAATGGTATTATTCCTAATGCTTTTAGTTATGGTATATTAATCCGCGGGCTCAGTCAGGGGAAGAGATTAGATGATGCCCTCGAGCTTTGCTCGGAAATGTTGGAAGCTGGACATTCCCCCAATGTGATGACCTTTGTGACTTTGGTTGATGGGTTTTGCAAGGAGAAAAGTCTTGAAGATGCCCAAAACATGATAAAAATGGTGAGGCAAAAAGGCTTCATTCTCGACGATAAGGCTGTTAGGGAATATTTAGACAAGAAAGGGCCATTTTTGCCAGTGGTGTGGGAGGCAATCCTGGGGAAGAAAGCTTCGCAGAGGCAATCAATTTTCTAACTGTTTTTTATCCCTTTTTTCCTCTGAAATATTCTAGAGTTCAATCAACATATGGACCAGCTGTATGAGTATTATCATGTTATTCAAATTTCTATAGCTTTTTTAGTGCCTATTTGGACTGTTTAGAATAGGGGTGGGCATGGTACGTATGGTATTTAAAAATTTGATATGATAATTTTGATATTTAGTATATAAAAATATGGTATCATTACCATACCAAATTTGTTCGATGTGGTTCAGTATTTCTAATTTTGATTTTGATATTTTACGGTATGATAATTCGATAATCATAAGTATGGACGATGAATAATACAAAATCTAATCAATGGTATATACATGTTACATAAACTGTACATATAGCCCCTTTACAAAATAAGTAAGAATCATTCTTTTATAGTTGAATTATGAATGTTGGTCTAAATTATGGACTTTTAGGAATTAAGACATCAGACACTACTGTAACTGCTTTTTGGACATGAATTGTATAGGCTTCGTGAACATTAGATAGTTGAAGTACGGGTTTTGTGGACATGAATTGTATAATTGGTCTTTTTTCTTAATATAAATAAAAACCCATTGAGTATTTTTATATTTAAAATTCAATATATATATATATATATATATATATATATATATATATAATTTTATATTTCGATATGGTATATGGTATTTTGGTATTTATTTTTTGAATACCAAATACCATATTGAAAACAAAAAAAGAAAAAAATTATAAGTCATATCAAATCATAATAACCATACTAAGGTATAAAAAATGTTGATTTCAATATG
>JAOTQR010000011.1:20761536-20786352 GCA_025774065.1 Solanum ossicruentum | reverse complement strand
ATATATATATATATATATATATATATATATATATATATTAATTACCATGCACACCCTTAGTTTAGAATCAAGAATTTTGTGTATAGCCATTGCAAGAAGTTGTTTAGTTCTATCTAAGTTGGTTCGTGATGCTACCAACATCTGCTTATGCCACCCAAGGAAGGGCAATCCTAATACACTAAAATTCAATATGAGGAAGAGTCCGATTACAAAGGTCTATTATACGTAATTTTACCTTGCATTTTTGTCACAGGATGTTTCCTAGGCTTATCCCACCCAAAGTTGTCAACATTTTCATGTTGTTAGTGACTTCTGATTACAGGTTATGACGAATCTAGAAAGTTGATTCGACTGTAGATTCATATATTGTTACAGTATCAACGTGAGATGGTTGTAGAAATTCTAAATTTCAAATGGTTTATTCGCCTTGGCACTTGGCCAAAATTCTGAAAATGCTTCCACATAGTTCGAGAAAAATGGTAATGCATCTTACAGTGCTCTCATGTCTTGCATCAATTTTTAAAATCTTTGGACCTTTGAGGTTTTTATGTTTAAAAATAGGAATTATGAAAAGATGCCCTTTTAGTCTTGCCGGCATTTTCAAATATATGATACACTAAATATATTATTATTGTTACTTCTAATTTTATTTGATCAATGTGATTCCAGTGTACTTTGCCGGACCATAGCTTGAAAAGTGTGCAACGAGCTTTCGATGAACCAAGTTCTTATAAAAGAGCACAAATATATACTGCATGATAAGAAAAAATGGGCACATCCATATACTGCATGATTTAAATTTTTTGAAGAATTTTTATGACAGTAGGTTTAGTTGTTCAGGCCACCAAAAACATAGGTAAATAACTACTACATCTCTAGAATATATTGCAATTGTGCAGAAATCGAGGATTACGTTGTGCAAACTCTCTTTCACTTTTGATTAAGCACCTACGTTGGACTCTTCAAATATATACTCCTCCATTGACATTTTTGAAGAGTCTGTGCCACTCCAAAAATCTCTGTTGTGTGCGATCATGCTGAAAAAAAAGGCTGCAATTGTGCATCAATATAAACAGTTCCAATAGTCAAGTCAGCGCCTACACCACCATCTCAATTTCATCATTAAAAAAAGAATCAGTAAATCAAAAACAAAAGAACAAAGAAACAGATAAATCAGATCAAGACAATGGGGGAAATCCTCAGGAAAGTTGCTTGTTGTTGTCATCAAGATAGAGAATTCAGGTCTCAAAGAACCTCAATTCACATTATAAAAGGAAAACCCCCAACAATAATACACATTATAAAACAGACTGATGTGCTAAATTGGGAAAATGATATGGATCAGAGTATCATCTGGCTTGGATTTTCCCTTAAAAAGGAGAAAATACATGAAAAGGCGCTCAGTAATTTCAGCTTCGATCATCTGGGGAAATAATCATCATATCCATAAACACAAATTTAGTACTAATCAATAAAATTTGTTCATCATGTTCACACAAAAGATCAGATCTTTCAAACTATTAAACGAGATGGAAATACATAAAATGCACTTAGAAACTTCAGCTTCGATCATCTGGGGAAAAAATCATCACTTCCATCTCCTATTTCAATAAACTACAAATTAAAAATGATAACACTACAAAAATATCTCCAAATCTGATTCAAAGAACTCTTTAAAGAGCCAAATGGAACCATTTCTGAAGCAGAAACGGAATATGGTTATCGCGTCGGCTCATACACAGCGGCCATTGTTATATAGACACCGATGGTAATCAGTATATCGACGCATTTCCACAAACAAAAGTAAATAAAAAATCATATTGCAAGTATATGGATCAGAATATCTGGCTTGGATTTTCCCCTGAATAGAGAAAATACAGAAAAAGCGCTCAGTAATTTCAGCTTCGATCATCTGGGGAAATATTCATCACATCCATACAAAAATTCAATCAAAAAACAATAATTATGATAAATTCAAGCTCAAGAATAGATTTATTTCATATATTCAATTCAATATTTCTAAAAGCATGGATCAGAATATCTGGCTTGGATTTTCCCCTAAAAGGAGAAAATACATTATAAAGCGCTCAGTAATTTCAGCTTCGATCATCTGGGGAAATATTCATCACATCCATAAGCAAATTCATACAAAATTAATCATTATTGTTGAGCTCAGATAAACTGAAAAAAGACTATTTTTTGAATCTACACTTAAATTAAACAAATCTAGCATGAAAAAATGTCGATGGATCAGAATATCTGGCTTGGATTTTCCCCTAGAAAGGAGAAAACACATAAAGAGCGCTCAGTAATTTCAGCTTCGATCATCTGGGGAAATATTCATCACTTCCATCTAAATCACTATGTTTCAATTTTTCTTCTAAAAAAGTAAAACATATGTTCAAATTGTGAATCAGGCCTCAGAATTGCAGAATTAACAACAAGGCCTTAAGTGCCATTCAGTCCCGAAAGATGGTGTTTTTTGTAATAGATTTCATCACAGGCCAAACATATTGAATCAAACAAATGATAATTAGCACTAATGAATGTATATCTCATGGCCAATCCCAAATAGTAATAGCAGAGATTCTGCTCCACAAGGCGATAGAATATGAGATCTCCTTCTTCGGATTAAAACGCAGGATTCTTAGAAAAAAAATCAACTGCTAAATCAACAAAGACGGATTATTCTATGATGATATTAACACACTTTGGGTTATACGAGTACTGAAAACTCGTCCCAATGTCAAAAGTGTACCATCAAATTGAAACAATTACAGGTATTAACAATCCAAAACATGTTAGATGAAATTAGTAGACAGGAGGAGCAAATCGAAACCTATCTGTGGATTCATCTCAGCGGTTGTCTGGCCGCCGCTGATAAACTCAGCTTTTCCTTTATGCACAAACCACTGAAAGACTACACTATTTTTGAGAATTTAGCAAAGCCTATAGAAATGCGAAGTGCAAAATATATACATAATACAGTTCTCTGATGAAAACTAAAACTAAAACTATAATAAAGGTATAGGAGCTCGCCAAAAATGGCGGCTTGGGGGATCGAGAGCTAAACCCTTGATGAAATTGGAGAAGAAGGAAGACGGGTTTTTATAGAAAGGGTTACGGTAATTTAGGTTTAGAAGTTGGGCTTTTTTGTGAGTGTGATCTGCTAAACTCAATGTGGGCCGGGTTTTAAAATCTCTTTGTTTTTGATATTTGAATTTTTTTCGTATGTACTACAAAATTAGAAAAACTAATATACCTATTATCGAATCATATCTTTTTTGATTGCAATTAATTGTACGTGTGTATCATTAAAAAAATATATATGTATGTTTATCGAAAAAGTTGATACAAGTATTATAAGACTGTATGTGTATCGAAAAATGAATAATACGATTGTTAGAATAAATTGTATGTGTTTATGATTTTACGGGTGATACAATATTCAAACACTTCAGGTTGTATCTTTGTATGTATTTTAGTAGTGATGGATGTATATTTATATATCTATGTTTCAATTTCAAAGCTAACATGTGTATTTGTGTGAGATTGAAAGAGAGACGACCGAGATTTGAAAGAGAGAGATAGGAGATTGTATATTTATGATTTGTTCAAATACATGTTTTATCTGAGATATTGTTTGTTTGCCTCTCCTATCTATCTCTCTCAACCTCGCGTCCTTTCTCCTGTATGAATTTATTGTTAGAATTGTAATTAGGCAAACTGTACTTATTTATTTTAAGTGTGATTAGCATGTCAAGAATATGTTGTTTAAATTATTTTTATTTTGCGCACTCGTCAAAATAAATTGATCGACAACATACGGCAAAACTTCATCTCACTATAGAAATAAATGGAGATTGCGTATTAGAGTAGAAAGGTCATAAGCTAGTAAGAGTAGACTGATGTATGACTTTGTGATATAGCAGGTTAGTATGACTGTAAGAATAGTTGTGTCTTTATATCTTGTGTGTCATTATTCTCGTCTTATATTAGTTACTTTTGTACTTACATACTATTTTTTGTTTTTCATCATTAGTTGTTTCCTTTTTTCTTTTCTTTTTCATTTTTTTAATATATAGTATCTTCTGCTTATGATACTTAATTTTTTAAATGAGAGTTTTCTGAAAACAGTCTCTCATCAGACCACACTTGTGAGATTTCACTAGATATATTATCGTTGTTTTTGCACTCATCAAAATAAACTTTTAAATAAAATATTCTCACATTGTGAGGCAAAAATGACAAAGCAATGCTAATAGTTATGGCATGCTGAATAGAATTGTGTATCATTCAATTCAATTTTGAAGTTTATTACTTTGACTTATCGATTGTCGATTTGAATATATGTTTAATCATTGTAAAGTAACTAAAATATCAGTTATTGATTGTTCTCGATTCAATTACCAATTTAATTATTAAAATTTCAATATTGGTAATTTTTATTTCGTTAGAGTATAACATGTGAATTTTGATAATTGAACAAACTTTCAATGAACAAGAGAGGAATATAATATCTAAAATACCATTCTAAAAGTATATTTATTTAAAAATTATATCGATAAATATAACTTATTTTCGATAATAAAGAAGCAAATACAACCTTCAAGGTTCTAATTATCCTTTTTACTTGTTAAATTAGAATTACTATATTTTATTTATAACACAAATAAGAGCAACGTGGTAAGCTTGCTCTGGAGTTTTTGCTTATTTCCTACGCCCATAGAATTCGATTCCGTAACGCTTTTCTCCGTCCCAATCCGATACAAAAATGGCGTCCGCCGGCGGTGGTGCTACCGGTGCCGGAGGAAAAGTTTCCTTCAAAGTCACTCTCACTTCCGATCCCAAATTGCCTTTCAAAGTGTATGAATTATTTTTGATTTCTGATTTCTGAAATTCCTTCTTCTCTTAGTTTGACGCGATTTTTTTTGTTCAGTTTTAGTGTTCCGGAAGCTGCTCCGTTTACCGCTGTTCTGAAATTTGCTGCGGAGGAATTCAAAGTACCTCCACAAACTAGCGCCATTATCACTAATGGTATATTTCTTTCTATTTATCTAAGTTTGTGTATTTGTTTTTGGCGGAAGTTGCTATATAAGCTTGATTATTAGTTTTTCTTTATTCGTTAATGTGAGAAATAGAGAAAAGAGTGAGAAAATTAAATTGAGACTTTTGTTTAGATAGATACTTGGATTGAATGCTAAACAAATGAGAATGAACTTCCTGTATATACAAGTCTTAAGGCTGTTAGTTGTTTATGACCGTTGCTACAGTGCCTACTACAGTGTCCCGACTGTTGCTACAATGCCTATAGTTGTTGCTACAATACTATTTTAAGACTGTTGCTACAGTGCCTATAGTTGTTGCTACAGTACTATTTTAATACTATTCTAATAGTTAAATTAGTTATATGGCTTGTTTAGATTAGAACAGAATTCTTTGAATTTGCTTGAATCAACTCAGGAACAGTAATCATTCAAAAAATAATAATAATAATCAGGAGCAGTAATAAAAACTATTCTGATCCAGTTGGGTGGTAGTTTCACTCAGTTTTGAACGGTTTGAATAAAGTTAAAAACTACTTATTTTAAGCTCAAATAGCAGAAATAAGCTGAAAGTCATAAGCTAGAAATCCCAACTTGTAAGTCAAAAGCCAATCCAAACAGGCTCCAAGTCCAAATCCTCATTTAGTATTAAGAAATCTACTAAATACAACAACATACCTGGGAACCCTTCAAGTGGAGTGCAGACCTTACTCCCTACTGCAAACCTTCCAGAGAGATTGTTTCCGAAGTATTGTCAGCTCAAGTCCGTCAAATCAAAGTCGTTAAGAAATCCACTTAATATGAACATAAATCAAAATTGAGAACCAAGTCTCTTAACACCCACACTTTACACACGAAAAATTTAAATCCTAGTTTTAACTCTGCTTTCACTTTCTTTTGGATGACCACAGTGTTTGCGCCTGCTTTTGTGCACCAGCGTCCATCAAAGCTAGGACAGATAAGAGAAAATACCTACTCTCCACTGGAATTTGAACCTAAGACCTCATGACCTTCAATTACTTCATTGAGCACTAGGCCACAACCTTGGGTGCTTCCCCTTTGATTTCACTTATAAGTTATAACCCTGTAGATGATTAAGGATTCACCTTAGTGAAAGCAAATGGTTCATGTTTAAGAAAATTGATTATGGCTATTGAGAAAATAAACATTATGTAATTCACCTCAGTGAAAGCAAATAGTTCATGTTTAAGAAAATTGATATGGTGGTTGAGAAATAAGCATATGATCCTTATATGTGGTGTAGAGGATGACATATTCGGTTTATTTTGACTATGGTTTTTTATTCACTAGTCTAATGGTGTATTAGGAAATAAAGCAATTTGGAATTTTGTTTTTATTGCCTATATAATTAGGAAAAAAGTATGGGGTTTTAATAAACGTATGTCTTGTTTTGACACTATTTCTCTTTCCTTTTTTTATCTTATTTTGCAGATGGAGTGGGTATTAATCCTCAACAAAGTGCTGGTAACTTTACACTTTACATGTTTATTTTATACTGACCTCCTATGTGTACTTTATGATAGTTTATTTAGTTGATGGGTGATAAACAATCTGTGAATCGGATAAATGGCAAGCGGGTAAACCGATGATGACTAGTCAAAACTTAGGTAGGGCGATCCTCGCTCATAATAGTAGTGGTAAAAGTGAAATCTAGTGCATTACCTACTTTCATGTACCCGTGTATTGCTTAAGGAAATATATTTGAGCTCTTTAGTAGATTATTGAACAAATCTATATAAGAAGTTTATGACAGTCAATGAGTTGTTACAAAATTGCTTTCGGAGTGTTGATGGATAGTGATAAAAGTAGAAACTAGTCAAGAATCAATAGGGTCAATTCGAATAATCTATGTTTATATTGAGAAGTGGTGGAATAAACTTCTGATCACAAAGCTGTCATCTTGAACCCCTGTCTCAGATTATGCTGTGCTGGTTTCCCGAGCATTTTGCACAGTTCTTAACTTTTCTATGGGAATTTTCTAAATGAGCTTTGTTTGTGCTTCATGCATAATCCAATGTGTGTATCATGTATGCGTCTGACCTAAAGGTTTATATTCTTCATACACTGCTGCACTAACTCAGTTCGGGTTGACAGATTACAATCTACTACTGCCACTTTGCCACTGTTAGGTGTTTCATCTTCCCAGGATCTTCGTTCTTGTTTCATAAAATTATATAGAAACTTTCTGAATCTGAGCTTAAGAATGGATGCGTGTGGTATCTATTTACTTTTCCTGTTTCCTTTTTATTATAATATTTACCAAGAGGCATGGTCATTAATATAATGACTTTAGTGTTCCTATGGACGATTCATAGGACCTTGAACCACTTGAGAAGTTTCACTTCTTTTTTCTTTTTGATGTCAAGAGGAACCCATAGCCGCTACTCTTTGGATGCGCATAGTGTAAACCTCCGCTCCTATGCAATAGCTCACAAACCACGTAGGAGAGGTAACTCGCACTAGGCAAACCCAAGTTTCACTTCTTGATCTCCACAGTGCATAGAGTAGTGGAAAGGATTCTTCTTTCTTCATCATAGTCCGACAGTCTCAAGTTTTGCAAATCTTTTCAGAACATTTGATGCATTCCCAGTTCTCTAATCTTCTAATGTTTTCCCCCACCAAATCACCTAGAACATTGACATGAGGAATCTTATATCAACCGCCTCCTATAAAAATTTCAGAAGGCAAAATCAGATTCTAGTCTTCTCTGCCATGTATGTGTTCTAATTTGCTCCTACACCTCCAAAATGTTATTTTACACTTTCGAAATATTAATGAGGATTTACCAGTTTTTACCAACTAAGAAGCAACATGATGCCCTCATTCTTGACACTTCTTTCAAAGGTTGTGAAGTACAGAAAAATACAGTATAAATTCTGAGGTTGATTTGTATAATATGCACATATTCAGGATAGGAAGTTTGTGGGTTTTAGAAGTGCTAGGAAAATCTGAGTGGAAAATTCATGTCGTCATTTAGAAAAGTTCTGTGCCTGAGTTGTTTAAGGTGATCTGGTCATGTTTTGTGTTTGCATTTATGGTAATACTTAGTAGATTTTGATTTAGCTTTTCCTTTGTCCCCCATTGCATATTTCTCAACGTTGTATTTTGATTGTCCATAGAGTCAAAACTAGATCGATCAACTATCGCTGACATAAACTAGACTTCTAACCTGCGATCATGCCTAGTTACCAAGTAATTTGCTCAAGAAAGGCCTATGTGTCCTTATGTTTTCAGACCAATGTTCTCATTTGTTGACTAGTGCAGTACATATCACCTATAGTTACAATTGCATGTTCTTTTGATGTATAACTTCTTAAATTCTGCCTCTTTTACTGCATTAAACCAAGACGATTGATAGTAATCTAGTGCTAAGATGCTCTCTGGCCTTTCGTGTAGCAAATTCATTCATCGGTTTTTCTAATATATATCAAATCAAATGACTTTTCAGGCAATGTCTTTCTCAAACATGGCTCTGAACTGCGGTTGATTCCGCGTGATAGGGTTGGTGCTTGCTGGATGTCAAACTGAGCATACATGCCCATGTATTTACCTATGCTTCTTTCCCCTCTTGGGTAGCAGTTTATGGTTCAATGAGCATACATGCCCATGTATTTACCTATGCTTCTTTCCCCTCTTGAGTAGCAGTTTATGGTTCAATATGCTGCAACTTTTGATATTGTATTATCGAGTATAGTTGAATGTCAAATGAAATGAATAATGTCGTTCGATCTATGGAGCTAATAAAAATATATTGTGGATTACATTTTTGTTGAGAATTCATATTGGTGTTAAATCTGCTATATGAGATATATAGTTCTGGTGCATAGAGAATTTGAAATTCAGAGGGTTACGTAAGGGTACAACCGAAACCAAATCTACTATACATGTACATAAACTTAGCTCTGAGCCACATTAAGAACACCTGATGTTGCTACTTTAGATAGAATTTAGAGCTCATAAAGTTAAAATCTTTGGCTCCACCCATCATAGAAGTTGATGTTAGCTTTGCTTCTAGGATGGCAAAATACAGATAATTTAACATGGAGTACATAATTCTAAAGGTATTGTGCTTGTATTCTCTCCCAGTTCTGCTCCCACCACTGTTTTGCGTGCACCTCTCCAAATTTTTCACGGCTGAGTAGATGAAGAAGACGTTAGAGAAATGCTAGCTGAAACTGCACCACTAATACGCGAAACTCTGAATTTTCAGAAAAAGAGTAGCAGAAATGACTTCCCTCGTACCAAACACTAGAAATGAAAAGGGTAGATTCTATAGACATAGCAGGTAGAAACTGACTTTACCAAGTTGGTGCATAGTAAAACTTAAAACAGGTTATAGTTAGAACCTGTCATTTAAAAGTTGATGGATATATCACCATCCAACTTGAGTGACCTTACGAGTGAAATAACAAAAAATTAGTGACCATGTTATAATGAAATAAAACAGAAAATGTGAAATACCTGAATCTGACGCGACGTAGCTCTCTAGTGCCATCAACTAATTGTCTGATGGTTATACACACTCCAGGTTCATCTTGTTCTATCCATTCTGACTCTATGTCACTAGCATTACTTACAGAAATTGAAGCCTCATCTCTAGAGGAGGTCGTCGTTCTTGACGCCCCACTACCCTTAGGGAAACTAGGGGCATGAGCACCGAATCCAGCATTATATTGTTGGAATTCTCTTGTAGATCCAGGCCTTGAAGAATAATTTGAATCCCTCTGCAGAAAAAAGACCTTAAATTTCAATTACATGTTCCAAATTTGAGTGTGTAATTGACAAGAAAGGGGGTTGATGTAACCATTAAGCAAGATTCAATTGAATCTAATAAAGAACATAGATATTTACTTTTGAAAAAACACTAGAATTTGAAGAAATAAATTAGAAGAAGATGGAAGCAGCCATACCCCATCCTCAGACAGTGAGGGTGTGTGAAGAGCATGCTTATTAAATCTCTGAACATTGTAAAGCTCCATGATTCTGTCATAATTTTCACCCCACCATCTTTGAGCTTGCCATTTGTTGAACATGTCCCGACTTCAAATATAACAAGTCAAAATAATGTCAGATAATAAAATGGTCATGTCAACAAATAACAACTACACTTCTATTCCAAGCTTAGTTGCGCAAACTCTTCACTTTCGATGCCGCACCCCTGTCGGATTCTCAAAAAATACATTACTTTGGAGAATCGGACATGCACCCATTGACATATTTGAAGAGTCCGAGCAACATAGATTCCAAGATAGTTAGGATTTGATTATATAAATCTTCATTATCCATCTATCAACATTATTCAGAGAAGATTGTTTCCATATCATGTTTCCCATATTCCATTTTACAAGACACCCTTTCCTATACATTTGTGTATTTGAAAACTATTTTTAACTATAAACTTTCAATTTTTTTCCCTTAAAGAGCTTATTGAAGATCACAAGTTATAAGGGTACTTCATATACATTGGTAAGATCTTTTGATCTTTCTTAAATCCTGCACCTTGCCAAACACCACCACATACTTTGTGCGTTTCAATTTGTTGGTCCTACTTTCCTTTACAGTTTGTTTTAGAAGAATGTCTCTTCCCTTTTTTGACAACTCTTCAATTTTAACTTTTCATTTGTCATGTTTAAAATCTCAAAATTAAAGACCATATTGGTACATTAGACATACCTTTACTTTAAAACCACAAAATTCAAAGTTCTTCTTTAGATTTTTAAAAGCGGTGCCAAGTCAAAATTCAACAAACAAATTGAAACACAGGGAGTAACATGAAAGGAGGTGGGTGGGGTAAGATATGATGAATAGATACCTAAATCTGATTCTTTTAAGATCATTTCCACCATGAGGAAGAGAACCAAAGGTAATCTGAACTCCAGGCTCCACTTGTGCAGTCCACTCTTTAGCCTCCTCTTCATCCTCCAACATTACATCACTTAATCTGGAATCAGTCCGAGTTGGTGTTTTGAAAGGACCAGTACTTTTAAAATCCCAAGCTGGAGTAGAATTTGAACTTCCTGTGTGGTAGTTGTACATAACTCCCTCAGAGATTGCATCAAACTCTGGATATGGATATGGATATGGACATGGTCCATGCCCTTTCTTGTAATTGTTGGTGGCCATACTTGACTTGCACCTATAAGCACCAGAGACCTTCAATGCTATATCCTTAATCTGCAAATGATTAAAAAGTTTTGTTTGGAAAAAATCATAATCATAATAATGTATAGATCATGTTCATGACAAACAACAACAACATACCCAGTGGAATCCCACAAGTGGGATCTGAAGAGGGTAAAATGTACACAAACCTTACCACTACCTCATAGAGATAGAGATGGTATTTTCGGAGAACCCTCATCGTATAGATCATGTTCATGGATTAACGAAAATATGCATAAACTCTATTTGCCTCTATCATTCTACAAATCTCTATTTCAAAGCAGTCTGTTGATTAACCTATCTCGCACTAGTTGAAGCCTAGATAAACTCATTGTTCAGTTTTTCCATGGTGGTTGTTGTAGTGAGGAGATCCTTGTGCCAATGAAGATTGCTTCAATGATCAGAAAATAAAAAATATAAAAACGTTTCCATATATTTTCAACATTCTAGATAGACCGAAACATCTATGTCCATCCCCAACTTCCCTTTACTCCACATTGAAAAATTTAGGCTCTCTACCAGGAGTCATCAAAGGAGGAATTCTTTTTGTATGCAATCTTAAGTACAAGACATGTATGCTAAACCAGTATAAACCTAAATGCAAGCAAGAATAGAGTAGGGAAGGGTGTAGAACCTCCCTTTACTCCACATCAAAAAATTTAGGCTCAAAGGAAGAATTCTTTTTGTATGCGCTCTTACGTACAACACATGTATGCTAAATTAGTATATACGTAAAGTGCAAGGAAGAATGGAGTAGGGGAGGGTGTAGAACCTGTGCTGTCAAGCTTCTGATAGAATCTTTAGTATTGGGTGAACCACGAATACCTTCTTCTTCTCCACCATCATCGTCAACTTTTTGCTTACATGTAATGCATGTCAACATTTTAATTCCCTTCTATTTTTTTCCTCTATTCAACTCTGTATATTCTGCTTTCTTCTAATAACTGCAAATGAAACATAAATGAATCATGATTTTATAAGTAAACAATCATATAATACTGATTTGGGATATATTCATTTTATGTGCTTTAGCTGACAGGATCAGTTTAGATCTTTCATTTCAAATTTAAATTTAAAAAAAAAAACACTTTCTTTTAATAACAATGTATAGCTGTTATTTTGAATATTTATAGATATTGGGAGAATATGCATTTTCAGTCACAATCTTTTGAGGTAAAAACATTAAATAGCAAATGATACTTATTATTTACCAAAGAAAAGTTGGAAAGATTTAGATTTTTTCAATCTGTGGGTGTCAAAATTATGAACTACTAAAGGTTGTGACATAGCAAAAAGTACACATTTGTCTTTTAATTAGATATTTTAAATTTATATAAATCATATTTTGATGTGAATTTAAATTAATTGAGCTCTAAATGAATATCGAATACCAAATAAAAAATCAAAAAAGTTAAAATTAAGTAGAAAAGTAATTCAACAAGTTAATTATTACCGTTTCGTTGATCATTACAATTGGGTGCAAGGACATTTGTAAAAATTTAGGACCACTATACTGACAAGAAGGACAAGAAAAATAGATTCTAAATAGAAAAGGACAATATATTGGAGAACATAGTATAGGTATAAAGAAAAATTACTAAAATTATCTTTCATTGAAGTCGTAGATTAAAATGACCTAAAAAATATCATCAAAGTTACGAGGTAATGATAAGTACTAGTTTGTTATTAATCAAAGGTCTGAAGTTTGAATCCTGAATATGAAGTCGTTTTTGATGGAAAGATTTTACCCTGAAATTTTTCAATAATCCATCTCCAAAATGAATATCGACCAATGAGAAAAATTAAAGTGGACTAAAAAAGTAATTCAACAAGTTAATTATTTAACCATTGGGACCACTATGCTACCAAGAAGGGCAAGCAAAATAGGATTCTAATTTTTTTTCAAAAGGGCAATATATTGGAGAACATATTTATAAAAAAGGAAACATTACTGAAATAATCTTCCAGGTCGAAAGCATAATTTTTCTCATTAAGAAGAAGTTGATATAACATTCTTGTACTTTATTAAAAAAACATTGATATTATTTTATGAGTGATCTACTTAGTTAATAAATATTTTTTTCTTCATTAGTACGCAATACTTCAGCTTGAGTAAAAAAAAATAAGGACAATCATCGACGAATATGATGCAGTGGATGAGACTGCTTCTTCCTCAATCAAAAGTCTCGGGTTCGAGAATGAAAAAAATCCTTGCTTGGAAGTACTTTCTCTCAAATAGGATCCTACGCGACACGAATCCAAATACAATCAGACTTTAATGTGGATATCGAAATGGGACTCTACGCGGCATAAATTCAAATATAAAAAAAATTTAATGTAAATACTGAGAAATTAAAAAAAAAAAAAAAAGGGACAAGAATTAGAGTTTCTAAAGGACAAAATGGCATAGTAAAAAATTAAACGCTCAAAATCGTAAGTGGTGTCCTTATGTACTTGCTTTAATGTGCAAGTATGCCCAAAACCCGAAAAAAAGAAAGAATAAAGAATAGAAGGTCTTTTGTGAATTTATTTATGAGATCGTAATGACTTAGAATCAATATTTTTACGAATATTCATCATATCCGTTTGTTATTTTAAAGTGTTCAAGTTTATTTATAAATAAATAATTATGTATTTATGTAAAGAACTTAAAAAATAATAAATATTTGTTGATTTACATTTGATAAAAAGTGTTAATAAGTGCTTTTGATTTTTTATTAATATGAGAATACTTATAAAAGCGGGTGGAGCTATGAGTCAACGTACAAGTTTGGTTGAACTTGACATCTTTCGAGTGTGTTTGGTATGGAGAAATATATTTTCTAAAAAAATTATTCTTTAATTTGTTTATGTTATCGTTCAAAATATCTAAAAAAATATCTTTTTTTAGAAAATAAATTCCTTTAAAATGATGAAAATAATTTTCTAATAGAAATTAAAATAGAAAAAACAAATTAAATTAAATGACATTCCAATTTAATTATGTCCTCCACACTTGCCCAACCCCCACCCCTCATCCAAGGGCCGCTCAACCCTAAAGCAACAGAAGCAATGATTTTTGGTCCAAAAAAAAATGAATAAAAAAGATAGGAATAATGTATTATAATATTAGATTTTTGTAATTTAAAATATTATGACATATTATATAAATAAAAAATAAAATTTAATTTATAATATTTTTGTAAAATATAGGATAATTAACATATTCAATAAAGTGATGTCTTAATTTTATGTTTGAATACTTCTTAAATAAGTTTAATATCTTAGTGACATTTGAATAATTTTAACATCTTAGGTAAGAATTGATTCTATTGAAAAAAAATTTCAAAACTATAATCAATAAGAGAGATTTTAACATTTGTATTGTTTATATAGCATACAAAAATTTATATATATTTATCCTTGTCTTACAAAATATCACAAGAATATTATACATACAACTGAAAAAATTAATTATTAGATTATAATTAATTATAATATTTTCTTTAAAAAATTTATGATAATAAAATATATAAAAATATTACACAAATACAACTTCTTAGAGAAAAAAGGCTTTAGATCACCAATTCTATTGAGCTGCCCCTGCAGGCTCATCCCGCCAACCGAACATCATTTTGCACACAATATCTCACCTTTCTACCATGTTTTTCTAGATTAGATATTAATATTTTGGAATAATAATTTTTTATTTACTTATCAAACATTAGAAAATAAATAAGAAACTCATTTGTTTTCTAAAAAAAAAAAATTCCCATCATATCAAAGACGCCATTATCCTTAGTAAATTTATTAAAAACATACAAAAATTAAATTCAAAATTTTAGTAATTACTAACCTAAAGTATCACTGCTCAAAAATTAAAACTCTAAAGTTCAAATTAATTAAATAAAAAAAAAATAAAAAGATAGTTATATAAATTTACACATATTGATAAAAATGTATAAGACTAGTACAAATAAGATGGATTAATGTAATCTCGGCGTAATGTTCATAATACTGTAAATACTATAAAGAGAGAATTGGAGACAAAAGAGAGGAGGCAAGGAATTAAATAGCAGTGGCATGCATTACTTAATAGCAGAAGTAGCAGAGCAACAGATGTTTGTAGAATGAATGACCAATCGCTTTAGGAAGGAGTAATTGTCCACCTTTGAAAGATGTCATTCAGATACTAAAATAGACAAATAACTCTACACATGTTTTACAATTTCATACTCTTTTGTTTGTATAAAAATGATTCTATTTTGTTGTTTAATAATTTCTTTATTTCAAAAAATAATCTATTTTCTTTTTTGGTTTATTTTAAAAAGAATCATCTATTTTTTTGGATAAAATTTTAATTTTAATTTTAATTTTTAACGTGATATGTTTAGTATAGCACAGATTAAAAAAAAATTCGTACATTTAATATAACTTTAATTTAGGATTACGAAAAGTCTTCTTTATTTTTTAAAAATTCGTGTCAAATCAAATTAGATTATTTTTTTTACACGAAGGAAGTAATACATGAGGTCTGTGTCCTAGAAATAATCGTTATTGAAATTTATGGCCAAAAGCTAGCATATTCTAGTGTACAAATATAGTTTGAGTAAATTATTCAAAGGGCATAAGACAAAAATATATCTTTATACCTAATAGCTTTACTTTTCAATTTTAAATGCACACAAATAAATATTTAATTTATATAAAATTGAATAAATAAATATACATAAAACACAAAATTATAATATAGGATGAATGTGTTAATTCGTTAAAATTATGAATAATTAAAGTGTTTACTTTTGCATAATAAAATTAGAGATAATTAGTTATCCACTAAAAACAAATTAAAAATTATATTTATATATTATGTCTATATTCAAGTCTAGCTGGTAAACACTAGGTTAACTCTTTTAATCTCCCCTATTGATAAGAGTGGCCCAAAGTGGAGCTAGGAGCGTTTTAGCCTTGAGGTTTATTCTGAAGCGCTTTTTCCAATAATTATATTATGGAGTATACAAAAAAATAAAATATTTTACACATATATCTGGTAAATATCAAATTTTTTAAGTTTTGCCTGCTATTTATTTCTGTATTTTTTAAATTTCTTAAATTAAAAAAAAAGAAAAAATCTAAACTCGTGTACGAAACTCCAAAGCTAGGCGGTAGCATGAATTCTATTGATTTATACAAACACGTAAGTTGTTTCAGAGTTTTATCACATAAGAATGGTGAAAAAATGGAGTGCCTCTGGAGTTTTAAAATTCAAATCAATTTATTTTTATTGTATAATTTTTATACTTTTAAATTATAAATTATTATGACTTATAACATATTTTACGTAGTTTAGAAATATATAAATTTTATATTAAAAAATTTAGAGATTCTATGTACAAAATCTTGATCAAATTTGAATTGTTTGACACTCAAAAAAACAAAAAATACCACATAAATTAGAACAAAGAAAATATTATTTTAAAATTAAGCTCAGTTTCACTTTTCCATATGGCTGAATTAAAATACAAGATTCAAATTATTCACTTTCTTTTATTCAAATTATTCACTTTTTTTTAAAATAAATCAAATATTTATAAATTACATGAAAAATTACTTAATCATAAATTTAGCTTATAACTTAAAATATATTTAAGAAAAACGAAAAAAACACGGTAATATTTTAGGATATTTATATTAATGCGTCTATTTAAAATTTTGATGATCAAAATTATCCGTACTATAATTTTAGACATTCTGGTGACGGATAGCATACACCTACATCACACACATACGTGAGATACACGTAAAATAGCCCCGGTTACTACAATTATAAGAAGGAAAAATTCATACCTCAAATGGCAGCTACTGGCCGGAGCTGAAATCGTCTGCAACTCACCGATAAAAATGGCGTCCTAGCAATAATCTGCTTTGCTCATTTCTTCTCACATATTCAGAAACGACAGAAAATGCAGGGGAAAATCCTTGAGCAAGCCATTCATATATCAAATCAAATCAATAACACGCCAAAATATTGAAAAAACTCCGCGGCTAAAATAAATCGTCTCTCTCTCGTAAAACAGCAATAATCTGCTTTGCTCTGTTCTTCTTACAGATTCAGAAATTCCTTAAGCAAGCCATTATATATCAAATTAAATCAGTCACAGCAAAAATATAGAAAAAAAATCGTCTCTCAATCTCTCTCAAAACAGCAATAATATTACATAACATGGAGTGAACTAGATGTAGCCGGGAAATTCATACCTCAAATGACTTCTGGCCGGAGCTGATAAGTGATCATCATCGGTAAAAATGGCGTCCACGGCGATAACCTATTTTATGTTTTCAAAAATGGGAGAAAATGCAGGCGAAAATCCTTAAGCAAATCATTCAGCTATCAAATCAAATAACAGCGAAGAAATTGAAAATCAGCGGTTTATTAAAACCGGCTCTCACGATAAATCCATACCTCAAATGGCTACTGACCAGAGCTGATAATCATCGGTATAAATGGCGTCCACAAGCAATATTCTACTTTACGTATTCAAAACTGCGAGAAAATGCAAGCAAAAATCCTTAAGTAAAATCGTTCAGCTATCAAATCAAATCAAATAACAGCGAAGAAATTGAAAATCCGCAGTTTATAAAAACCGGCTCTCACTCTGAGTAGATAAATCCATACCTCAAATGGCTACTGGCCGGAACTGATAATCATCGGTAAAAATGCATCCACAGCAATAATCTACTTTACGTATTCAAAAATGCGAGAAAATGCAAGCAAAACTCCTTAAGCAAATCGTTCGGTTATCAAATCAAATAACAGCGAAAAAATTGAAAATCCGCGGTTTATAAGAAACTGCTCTCTCTCTGAGTATATAAATCCATACCTCAAATGGCTACTAACGGGAGCTGAAACGCACCGGTAAAAATGGCGTCCAGAGCAATTGTTCGCTTTACATATTAGAGTTGAGATATCAAATCAAATCAAACAACAGCCAAAAACTCCGGTATCCTATCAAAATATTCAGTAGTACTCCGGCCAATTTTCCGGTGCCGATAAAGAGATTCTAAAAGTCGCCGGAAATAAACAACTCGTGGGAAGTGTTGAGAGGAATTTAATTTTATAGAAGGACGTGACGCCGTCAACATTATTTGTGTCGTTATCCAACGGAAAACGTGTAAATAAACAGCGAGTAAAAAAAGGTACTGTTGCATTGGATGAGTTGTACTTTGTGCATTAAAAGGGTTTGTATCTTTTGTGTGGGTTTCATTGTTGGACCAAATGGTTTTTTGTGGTCTTGTTCATGGTGGGCATGTGGGTCCTACATGTCTAAATAATTTATTTTAAATGGTGTACTTATAACCTATTATATTACTTAGTTTCTTCGGCTTTTCGACTTGATATTAGCAAGAATCGTTTGAAAATAATTTTTTATCTCTATAAGATAATAGTAAAATTTATATACATTTTACTCTTTTTAAGTCTCATAGGTGAGATTTCACAATATATATTATTATTATTATAATAATAGGGTATATGGTAGTCGCGGATAAAGTTAATAGGTTGATTAATAAGTAATTGAAAGTTGTCTTATTACTACTTTATTTCTGTATTTAGTTTAGTGGTAGTGTAGAGTATCGTGTCGGTTGTAGTATTAGCTTATTCATGTAGTATTTGCTTTTGGCATGGGATATTATCATTATGATTTATTGTGTTTAGGTAATCGCATCTACTTGTTGTTGTTACGATTCCTCGTATATACTCCATGTTACTTTGCTATTTGTTGTCATATTTTCATTATTTTTTTTCTCGTTTAGTTATTGTTTTGATTTGCTTGACTTGAGAATCTTTCGAAAATAACATCTTTATCTCAGAGAGATTAATAGTGATAATTGCTAAGGCACGCGTACACTCTATTCACTGGTGGAGCTACATACATTTGAGGGGTGTTAAGCTACACCCCTTCGTCGAAAAATTATATTTTTTAGCTAGGTAAAAATAATTTATTACTTGTAAATATTACATATTGATGATACCTCTTGACTTCTACACAATTTATTTCTTTAAATTTTGATACCTTTTAGTTGAAATTCTGGATCTGCTATTGACTCTATTATTGATAAACCAACTCTATGGGATTTTCTTAGGTATATTATTGTTATTGTTATTTGAATTTCAATGTTTAAAGATGTTATATTTTAAATATATTCAAATATGACTATTCTTTTAATAAAAAATAATTTCATGTTCAATTTTAACTCAATAAATAATTTAATATAATTATTTTTAGAAATTAGTATAGATAATATTTAGAAATCATGATAATAATATGAAACAAGAGGAAGCAACTCTTTATACTCATAGCAAGTTTGGTATGAAAATATGACATATATAATTATATCCAATTAAGTTGTACATACATTATTAAAATAATTCCTTACATTACTTAAAATTCATTAATTATTTGGTGGGGAAAGTATGAAAATGGTCCTAGGATATTTTAATGATATTGATTTTGTACTAAATCAGATAACAATCAAATCATTATGTCTCTCTTTTGTTTTATTTTGGTTAGTGTCTGTCATAAAATAAATAAATAAATGGAGGGTGGTTGTATTGTATCTAACTAATCACAATATATTAAAATGATATTTTTCCTTTTTGTAAATTTTAAAACCTTAATTTATTATTTTTAAAAAAAAATTGAATGGAAACTTATTTTATTGTTGTTTACAAATAATACATATAGATAATTAAGTGTTTGGATAGAAATGTTAAAATAGATAATAAGTAGTTAGTGTGTTTAATTAGACAAAAATGATGATAATTTTTTTTAAATTGAAAAAAAAGTTATTCTAATGGATAGAGCAATATTAAAAGGTATGTTTTAGGAGATGTATTTTAGAGAATATAAAGATGAAATCATAAAAATTAAATAAGTTAGAGATGATCAATATATGAACTTTTGATTGTTAAGATAAGTACATACTTGGTTTTAATTTTAATTATACTTTTTTCTTATAATTTCTAAATGTTTAATAAGTCAATGGAAATAGCCTCTGTACTTCTATGAGGTAGCGATAAGATCTGCGTATATTATACCCTCTTCAGACCGCACTTGTGGGATTCAACTGGGTATGTTATTGTTGTTGTTGTTATTGTTGTTTAATAAGTCAAAAATTACTTATAAGCTAATTTGATCAACTTATAAACTTATCAAATCATCTCTATTAACATGCTTATGGCTATGAGATTGTTTTACTCTTAGTGATTGCAAGTAATTAACACACACTTTCTTCATACTCACACTTGCTCTTTTTTATAATTATGTGATAATTATAGTTTAGTAATCTCTGTATTCATTTTTACTTGTCATTGTTTCGCTTTTCGAGGTTAGTTTGATTAAAACTTCAAAGCTAAATTGAAGTAGTTAAATTTAATATTTGAAATTTAAAAATTCAGATGCTTAAAAACTATATATACCAAAAATGTATAAGTTGCAATCTTTCTCATATTAATATGATAAAAAAAATACATGTTAAAATGTTGATCAAAATTCATATAGTTTAACCTCGATAGGTAAAATAGTGACAACTAAACGTAAACAAAAGGAGTAATAGTTTTATAGTATTAGTTAACATGGCAAGGAATTAAAAGTGAAAGCTACAATTGTTTAAAGAGAGCTAGATCTTGTTAGGCAAGAAAAGCATAGTCAAGGTTTCCAATATTCTCTTTTCTATGTTTCCCTTCACTAACTTCTTGTCTGGCAAATACCCCCATGCTGTCTATTGCCATTTTGGGGTGTGTGTGTGAGAGAGACAAACTGGCATTTGTTTCTTTGTTTCATCATAATTCAACACTTTGAATGGACCACTCATGAGAGGTAGGGGGTGGGATAGTTAAAAATAGCTTAAAGTTTGAATTCGAGTCTTGAGAATGATTATAATTTATTTAATGCTATAAATGTTAAATGAGTTGATCGATCTGCATTCGATAGGATCTAAATGGTGAGTCGAGTTGAATTTGAGCGAGGTAACTAGATTAAGATAATAAATTGACAGATCATTGGAATGCTCAAAAGTTACCTTGACTGAGATGAGTCGAATCAAGATGAACGAAAATTGATTCATAAATCATTTGCACAAGTCGTTTATATTACTTTTCAATATTATGCCAACTTTATATAGCATATCATATAGAAAGTTATTTTCAAAAAATTTCTCATGGATCAATTTGGACTGCATACTTAGTCTAAATAAACTCAATTAGGTGACTAACAAGCCCCGCCCTTGAAGTGAGGCAAGGCAAACAAAATTCTGAAGTTCAATATCGTCCATTTTCAAGATCATTAATTACAATTTTTTAATTTTTAGATGAACTGAACTAGATGAATCAAAATAGATCGAGTTTGACCATTCACATTTCCATGCTTGAGTGGATTAAGCAGAATACAAATGTTTTTAACTACTCATTTCACCACCTCAAATTGGTACAAACTCAAATTAATCAGGCTAGTAAATTCTGAATACCGAATATCTAAAAAATATATATATACTTTGAATGGTGTGAGGGAAAAAATTTTCAATTATGTCTAACACTACATTTTCTTTATTGCCTTGTGCAGATTTTTGTCACACATGTAAGTGTAACCAATAATTGTGAGCCAAAGCAAAACACACACTGCAATAGTTGTACTATTTGTTGTCTTTGCCTTGTTGCAAAAGGACTAACAAAATTCTGTCATGTGCCCTTGCCTACAAGCAATTCTTTTAATCCAGAATTAGTTTGGCTAATTAAAGTTTAGCATCATCATTATACATTAAGCAATGATGTCAATAACAAATTTGTATTGATGAAGGCTCTATTTTATTCCTCCATCCCATATTATGTGGCACTGTTTAACTTGATACGATGTTTAAGAAAAGAAAAAAGACTTTTGAAACTTGTAGTTAAAAATCATCTATAGATATTTATGTGGTTGAAAATTATTTCATTAAGGGTAAAATGGAACGGACTAAAACGAAAAGTATGTCATATAAAATGAGACGGAGAGTAATATTTTTTAGGAAAAATTATGCAAACTGGTAAACGATTATTATTTACTTTAGCTATACTTTTATACTTTCAGTTAACTATTGAATGCAGTTGTAGTTTGATTAATTTTACTAGAATGTGTATCATTCGGTTTCTAATGGTATACATGCTACATATTACACCCTTTTTGTACCCTGCATAAATGGAAAGTGACTTATGTGCACATCTGACTATCCTTTTATATATAGTACATGATACGTTTTTCATACTTAAATTTGAACATAAAATGTCTTTATACGCACATCTGACTGTCTTTTAAATATTGTACACGATAAATTTTTTATCTCGAACACTAATCATTAGTAAAGGTGGGGGAACATGCATTAAAAACAATTGTCTTAGACTTTGTTCAAACGTTAGGAATGTGTAAGTACAACAATAACATTACCCCAATACCTCAAAGGCTTCTGTCCATTGCCGGGTAAGGGGAGGTCAGATGTACGCAGCCTGACCCCTATGTTTAAAAGCATAGCGCGACTGTTTCCGGATGACCCACGATGAGCGTCAAAAGTTGCGTTGACTAACTGCTACTTCACAATTGAAAGAAGCCCAAACAATTTAAAGAGTCATTTTGCTTTATTCCATCATACCCCAAAGCCAAAATATAGTAAAGCTTTGGCTCCATCCGAGATTGGTGAAAAGTTAGGAATGTGTAAGTAAAAAAAAAAAAGACATTTTAAAAAACAACATAACATAATAATGTAAAAGTTTTCTGAAAAGCACTTCATTCTTCAAATCTCTTATATGATCATATAATAAAAGTAGTAAAAAAGTAGAAAATTATTAATATGGTATTTGGATCGATCAGAGTTCCGATTTATTTGGATTATGCATTGCAGGTATTCTTCGGAATGACATTTTCAATAAAATTGAGGTGTCGATTAATTTGGATCTCACATTGCAGGATTTATTTGGAGATGACACTCACAACAAAATTTTCTTCATATCAAAGATTCAAACGTAAAATCTTTATTGAAAGATGAAACAGTTCTACCTCTACGATCTAACTCATAATGATTCCTTATATATATTTGCTTATGAGTTTGGCTGTTTTGCTCAATTGTACTTTTGGACAATTCAAATTGAAAGCAATTTGATGTTTAATTCAACCCTATATGACATGGCAAATCAACATATCCATCTTTAATCTTTATCATATATTTCATGGATCACATTAGATAAATATCATATTAAAGAATATTAGAAAGGATAATTTGGTTGGATCTTTTTCTTTACATTAATAATAAAAAGGTTAAATAATTGTTAAGAAATAAAATAATAAGAGAAAAAGATGTAGTTTCATTTAATAAAATATGGTTATATAACCTATTATATCATTTCAATAACAAAATAATAAAAAATGTCTTTATACAACTTCACCTCATTGTGTAGTTTAGGGCATTTGAATTTACTAAAAAATTATTTATTTCTAATTTTCATTTAGCTTTTTTGTTCTTTGTAGGCTAACATATCCCTATATATGGCTTGTGTAGCTACCCAAGTCAACAAATGGGCTTTTTGCCACAAGTGATGGACATGACCCACTCAAAATGAGGTAGGCCCGACCCAATTCCATGTTTTATGTATTGGGTTGTTTGATTATCTAATAATAATGAGATTTGGTTGTTCTATATAGTTGTTAAAGTGGCCAATTTATCTAGTTTATTGTGGCATATTGTAGGTTAGTTGATGTTCTTATTGATGATACATTAGAAGAGTTGAATCTTTGGATATCAATAGGTTGATTGTTTTGCTTTTGAATTTCGAATAATTCAAGTCGTATTTAATTAAATGATCAACTCAATACTATGTAACAACAACAATAACAACATTACTCCAATGCCTCAAAGGCTCCCGTCCATTGCAGGATAGGGGGAGGGGGTCGGATGTACGCAGTCTGACCCCTATGTTTAAAAACATAGCATAACTGTTTTCGGATGACTTATGATGAGCGTCGAAAGTTGCATTGACTAACTACTACTTCACAATTGAAAAAAGTGCAGACAGTTTAAAGAGTCATTTGCTTTATTCTATCATATACTCCAAAGCCAAAAAATAGTGAATCTTTGGTTCCATCCGAGATTGGTGGATTCAATACTATATAATATGATCGATTAATAGATACACTATTATCATATATTTGTATATCACACTAGTTGAATATCATAGTTCAAAATATGACTTACTTTCACAATGTATTAATGGTGAAATAATAAACACGCGAGAATCAAAATCCTTTTAAAATAATAAAAAGTTGATATTAATCTCACACTGAAAATAAAACCTTCTAATCACCATAATCTCAGACATTTAACAACTTCAAAATCACTTTCTGACAATAGATCAACATCAACAACAACATTACCCCATTGCCTCAAAGACTCCCGCCCATTGCGGGGTAAAGGGGGTCGAATGTACGCAGTCTGACCCCTATGTTTAAAAACATAGCGCGACTGTTTTCGGATGACCCATGATGAACGTCGAAAGTTACATTGACTAACTGCTACTTCACAATTGAAA
>JAOTQR010000011.1:20741846-20752060 GCA_025774065.1 Solanum ossicruentum | reverse complement strand
TGACTCTTTAAATTATCTGCGCTTCTTTCAATTGTGAAATAGCAGTTAGTCAATGCAACTTTCGACGCTCATCATAAGTCATTTGGAAACAGTCGCGCTATGTTTTTAAACATAAAAATCAGGATGCGAACATTCGATCCCCTCTTATCCCACAATGGGCAGGAACTTTTGAGGCATTGGAGTAATGTTGTTATTTTTTCTATGCTTATGAGTTTTAGCCAATTTTTATTATTTTGTCTTGATTATTTTTTAATTTTATTCAAATATTTCAAAATTATTTTTTATATTTTAATTTAAAATTATCTAAAATAAGTCAATTCAAATACTCTCACCGCTAAAAAATTGACACGGTTCATAGATTTTCAAAATCTATTCAATACCAACGATTTTTCCTTGTTTTTGGCACTTAAAAATTGATATAATCTTAAAATATTATAATATAGCAAAATGTGTCAAAGAGCACTACAAATATAGTAATATAAAACAAATAAAAAATTTGCATGCATGAATCTTTACATCTAGCAAGGGACACTTGTTTCCTATTTTCGACACGTATGTTTATATGTGTCATCGTATTTTGAGATCAAAATACATACTTGTTATTCATGACACATCACGACTTCATTCATAAAAGACCTTGACAGTAGTTGGGAAAAGAGGTTTAGTTATACATGGATGGGCCCCACCGTCGCATGTTTCACTGTGGATGAAATTCGACTATGGAAGCGATCGATCGCACGAGGGGTTCCTTTATTGGCATGGCCAATTAGGGGTGACAATTTCTATAATGCAAAATCAATTGTGTATCATCTCAAGATCGGTCACATCGTATCATCAAGTAGAGAAATGCTAATTTTTCTGTTGGTTCAACTGCTGCTTTACAGGATTTCAAGGATCTTATTATGCAAGCAAAGTGATAAAAATATAGCACTAATAATGTTTATATTTTGACTGTAACTTAAATTTATTATATCAAGCTGATGATCTTCTGGGAACGTTCTCTCTACCTCATAGAGGTAGTCATATGGTCGAAGTACATTTTACCCCCTCTAAATCTCACTTGTAAAATTTCACTGAATATATTATTATTTATGTATCTGTAAATTCATTATTGTGTAATGCCAAAAAGTCTATTCTGTACTTTTCTTGTAATTTTATCATTCAAATTGTTGATGAGTTGCATTACGTAACAACAGAAAACAAGAATCTAAAAACTTGGCAAACAAAGAACTTGTAATCTATAAAATCATCAGCTTATTTGAAACTAGATTACATGATTTGCCATCTTTAAACTGGAATCCATAAAGTGAAAACAGGCAAATTTATTTATTTTCATTATACAGTGAAAATTGGCTGCAATTGTGTTGTAAACCATGTCACACCATAAAGACATGCAAAGGTACGAGGATGTTCTCGTGCAACTTACGAGGTAACTTTGACATCCGAGGCTAGGGTTCGTTCCATCGACTCGTACTGATGAGAATTTGACTCCTCAGTGCAGCACCAGAAACTCCTTATTGCAATGGCAGCATTCCTCAAGCATCTGCACTCAATAACAACATTACTCCAATGCCTCAAAAGGCTCCCGCCCATTGCGGGGTAAGGGGGGGTCGGATGTACGCAGCCTGACCCCTATGTTTAAAAACATAGCGCGACTGTTTTCAGATGATCCATGATGAGCGTCGAAAGTCGCATTGACTATCTGATGCTTCACAACTGAAAGAAGCGCAGACAGTTTAAAGAGTCATTTTGCTTTATTCCATCATACCCCAAAACCAAAAAATAGTGAATCTTTGGCTCCATCCGAGATTGATGGACTAAGCATCTGCACTCAATGCAGAACAAAAAGTCATTGCTGCGTTGCTATAGAGTGAGACTTTAATTGGATAAAAGGGCTGCTTGAAGATGTTAACTCACCGTTTGGGGAACAAGAACTCCTTGAGGAGAAGTCAGGAGGAGTCATAGGAATGGATATGGACAGCTGAGGAGTGCAGAAATTATTTTTGTTGGATCCGTCATCATCAAGATTGGACCATGATTCCTTGGTTGTAGGCCATTTGTCAAAGAAAGGGCGCATTGAACGTTGCTCCTGCTTTACTGTCCCAGGAGAGCCTATGTCACTGCTGAAAAAGCAATGTTGGTGTTGCTGTCCTGAAATAGTTGCAGCATTCATAGGCTCGAATGGGTTGGGCATTCGGATTGGTTGTGAGCTATCGAGTAACTGAGAATCATTTTTTGGTTTCACCATGGGGTTTGAAGGAAGTTGTGGAGGCATCAGACACCACATGCTGTCTGTGTTAGATCCCATTCCTAAACTTCTCGTGCCTGCCGAAGCTTCGAAAGAGAAATTCTGCTCATCAGAAGCCATTCCATGGAAATACCTGTGTTGCCATTTTGGCATTTCATGAAACTGGATGTTACACAACTTATAAGAGGAAACACGAGCACAAAGAAAATTTACACATACCCCTTGAAATCTATTGCGTAGGTTGTAGGCTCCGTCTGCATCTTTGTTGTGGCACTTCCATAACTTGGTCCTTCGGAACTAGCAGCAGAATATAGCGGTGTGTTCTGAAAGCTTCCACTGCTGCTACGTTGGAAATTTCCACTTGTTTTGCTGCTCCCAGTAGTATTGTCCGACACACTAGTCAACAAGGACGGGGCAGTCGATTGAGATTCCACATGCTTTCTTGAACGGTTGCGGCCTCGATGCATGTGCCGCTCTCAATATTTTGAGTCAGGATATGCATCTTTGGCGCACCTCCACTTCTTTCCATCTGTCCTTCTACACCTTCCAGGCTCAGGATCAAACTTCTTCCCATAATAGGAATAGTAACCCACTGACAGCAGAAGACACAAACTAATAAGCTCCATATTTAGCAAACACATAAGGGTTGCAACATCCCTCCCTCAGGTCAACGATAAAAGAAGACCGTTAGCGCACGAACAGAAAACATTATACTACATTTGATTGGGTGGTCAGCAGTCGGAACTCCAACAGATAGGAGTTTTACCAGAATATAGATTGAAATTTAATCACTTCATGGACATTGAAATATAAACTATGGCATAAAACCAAAATAGACACCGGATGAACCTCTCAAGAAGAAATGACATGCCACTTCTTACATTATTGTACAACAAAGAAGCGCCAGGGTATAGTACACCATAGCAACCTACTCAAACCCAAACACGAATTAACTTGCAGTCCTACCCAACGAATAAAAGAGCAAAATGTTTCCCCTACAACTAACTAAAGCTGAAATGAATGGATCAGCAAATTTTCAAACAAGGAAATGGAATGAGATGAAACAACTACTAACAAGTGAACTGCCTCAAGGGACAGAGCTAGTAGGGAAGAAGTGGTTCGCAAGAAAATCACATTGTATATACAAGGTCAACTTCTTTTCATGTAAATATAGTAGACAATGAACCCTTCAACAAAAATACTGCCTCCGCCAATGCTAGCTTAACAAAATATTGAGCCCAAAAGCAAACAATGACAAAACAACTATCTTTATGACTTCATCTACATTCCCCAGTTTCAGCATCAAAGCGTACTAAACTTCCCTTTCAGAAATGCAGACTCTTCCGTTTACAAACAAAAGACATACTTACCATGCAATACAAACAAACTAACTTACAGAATCAAGAAAAAGAACATGTGATCTCTTCCTATAGGTCTAAACACTATCTCATAGGATATGCTTGTACATGCAAGCAGACGCAGATTAAGTTTATCCAAACCATCATTTCTCTTTTGGTTAACTGTAGTGTCCGAGCCAACTTGCACACAGCTCTCCCCACCAATAATTAACAGGACTCTTCACTTTCAATGTTGCAACCGTGTCACATTCTCCAAAAATACACTACTTTTTAGAGAATCCAACCCATTGACATTTTCGAAGAGTCCGAAGCTACATGGCTAGCCGATAATTCTGTCTACCAAGGTTTAAATGGACAGGAAAAATCCAGTTTCTTTTTACACTAAAAAACTCAAATTTTCAACAAAGATAAGATTTTTAACACACTAAGATAAACCCATCAAGCTCAAATCTTGGAATAATCTGTGCATGCTAGCTGTCCAATAACAAATTTCAAAAAAAAAAATTTAAAAATTGACAACAATAAGAAAGAGAAACATACAGCTAGGATGATGAAAGAACCTCGCTGAAATGGGTTCAAAACTACGTCGTATAGGTACAACAAGGTCCGCCGGCACCGGAACACCGGCCACCAAATACTTGTATATCATTGCTTGATGCTCCAATTCCTGCCACTGCACCGCCGTGAACGGCGTTCTGTACCCCTCCGCCACCGTCTCCGCCGCCGTACTCATCTCTCACCCAAAATAAAAATCCCCAAATATTCACTTCAAAATTCAGACAAAAAAAAGGTGCACCCAGAAATTATTATAACAGCTGCAGTTAATATAAAGGTGTTTCAGACTGAAGAAGCAAAGGTTGATGGAGTTACCTAATAGGGGGACAGATCTAGGGTTTTGGATAATTATCATTAAGGGGGTTGATTAAGATTGATTAGCACTTCCATTACTGTAAAAAATGGAGGAATTTGAGGTTGAACATTGATGATTTATGAGTTAATCAAGAGTTTAAGCTTAAAGGTAGGAAGCATTGGGACATGGGAATAAAGGAGTGTGGGGTTGAAGAAGAAAGGTGATAATACTGGGGGACCTTAGAGAGTGGGGGAGAGGTAAAATTATGTCTTTCTTGTGGTCCATGGTCCAATGATGTAACATCTCCTTGCTAAATTCGGGGATGTTTTGATCAACTTGCACGTATTTTAATTAGTAATATAGGATATATATATATAATATGTTTTATGTGTTAAAAATTTATATAAATCTTTCAACTAGTTTCACAGAGTAATTAGTTATGTCCCACCAACATAGATATCGAGAGACTTTCTCTATCAGTGTTTCTTGCTTAACTAACAATCAGACAAGGATACAAATCTCCTACTTATAATTTTGGTGATGTTCTAATCAGCTTGCATGTATTTTTATTATCTATATAGAATATATGTGGCAATATATTTCATGAGTTAAACTTATATGAATCTCTCGACAAATTTTACATTGTAATCAGTTATGCCCCACCAACATAGATATAGAAGAAGAGACTTCCTCTATCGGTGTTTCTTTCTTAACTAAGATCGGACAAGGATGCAAATCTCCTTGCTTATTTCAATGATGTTCTAATCAGCTTGCGTGTATCTTGATTAGTGATATTAGGATATGTGTGGTATGTTTCACGAGTTAAATTTACACGACCTCTCAATTACTCTCACTGAGTAATTAGTTATGCCCACGCCATCAAGATTTTCTCTATCAAGTGTGCCTTGCTTAATTGACAGTCAAACAAGGATACAAATCAACTCCTTGTATAGAATACAAATTGATACATTTAATGAAACAATCATTACGATAATTAACGAAACATAAGTAATGAGTTTGTAAGTCCTCTCTTTGATACCATTCATTCTGTCTGACCAACGAGGTTTGGACAGATCGAAAGAAACCACTTAAATTCTGTTTAAATTTCAATATGAGATCTCATAACTCTCAACTCACTTTTATGTCATATCTGTAGATATTATTTTGTATATAAATATAAATACATTATTAATATTTTCTAACTTACTATAGTAGGTAATTCATCTTATTTTTTAAGTTATTGATGTCAACTTTTTAGGTGAGTTAATAGTATCAAAAAGATGTACATGGTAGTGTATATAAGTTCAAATGGTTATGTGAATGAATCATGACACCAAAGAAGCAAACTTTGTTCTTAAGGTTGAATAATTATTGAGAATGATAGACTACAAAAAGAGCTAGTTATAGCAAATCTTTTTTTTCCCCCCTTTGAATTTTGTTTGTAATTGAAGTTTTCAAATTGGGGGACCAAAGTTATTTTCACATTTAAGTTTCATCCATGTGCAATTTATGAACTTTACTTTTGTTGTTTGTTACCATTGTGTCTTATTTCCTTTTTTATTGTTAAAGAAAAGTATAGTAATAATAATTACTAATATGAGAATGATAGAATCAACTCAAAAAACTATCAAAAAATATATATATATAAAAAGAAACTATAATATAAATGTTGGAGTTGATTAAGAACTGAAAACAAGAGACGCCTTACTAGGGGTCTTTTCCACTTAATAGATTCATTCATTTGTTATGATGGTTGTGGGTACCTGTCGTTCAGAGATGCAATCATAATAGGAAAGTTAGCCAAGTTCTCCTACATAGTTTAGCTTTATCGTCCCGTAGTATTTGGTTAGGACACAAAGCTTATTCTATTTCAAAAATAACGAATTCTATTCTATAACAACATTCTGCCTTTTTGATGACAGAGTATTCATGGTACACTTTAAAGGATAATACATATTTTCTCTTAGATTGATTTTGAGTTTTTAAATAAAAAATCTATATTTGCAGGTGATTTTCAACAACAATAACATTACCCCAATGCCTCAAAGGTTCTCTCGCCTATTGCGGGGTAAGGGGGGTCGGATGTACGCAGCCTGACCCCTATATTTAAAAACATAGCACGACTGTTTTCGGATGATTCATGATAAGCGTCGAAAGTTGCACTGACTAACTGTCACTTCACAATTGAAAGAAGCACAGACAGTTTAAAGAGCCATTTTGCTTTATTTCATCATATCCCAAAGCCAAAAAATAGTGAATCTTTAGCTTCATTCAAGATTGATAGAAACATATTTGCAAGTAATTTATAACTTTTTTTTTAAGTGAAATAAATTATACTTTATTAATACAAAAAAGAAAAAAAAATGCATGTATATTTATTACCTTGCTTATATTTGAATTAATTATTTTTCATTGTTCTACTTAATTAATACCTTACCTATAATAGGTAATACAATCACTTGCAAATTTCTCATGTCCTTACAATTTTGTGAGGAACAATTTTTTTTTTTAATTATTTTGATTGATTTTGTCAAAATATGTATGTGTCATGGTTCAATAGAATCGTAACACATTTATTAACTTAAAAATCATTGCAAATAATAACTATAACCATATCTTTTAATCTTCTCATTTCGATCGCCAAACCATTCTATTTATCTGTGAGAATATTTTTAATAACATTAAAATTAAAACAAACTAAATAACTAGTCGATCAAAATCATTAACAATAACCTCCCCAAAAAAGTCTAGCAACCCAAATTAATGATGTTTTTTATTTTTTACTCAACCTTCAAAAAAATCAATGTAAAACTTCTTAATCTAACACAAATAAATAATTTCAATATTTGAACAATAGACATTTACTTGTTGGATTCTAGTTTCGTATCTTTTAAGGATTAACCACAAGCATTTATTCAACTCAAATAATACAACGTAAACTCGATCAACGCACACAAATATTTAAAATATTATTTTAACATGTTTGAAAATTTTTCATCTCAATAAAAATTTATCAAATATATTATAATATTAATTAAGTAAATTCAAATTTAATTAAATTTTAAATTCATGTAACTGAATAAAAATCACGTGTCAATGGCACATGCCTACAATATGCGGTCATCACTTTTTGTGCAACAGAAAGGAAAATGTCAAACACTTTTTGTGCGTTACAGCCTTTTTTCGATTTTTCTAGGTACTAAAATTAATTATTTTTTCTAAAATTAATTAATTTATTTAAACATAAGCAGTTAAGCTGTGTATATTCGATCTCCCTTTATCCCGTAATGAGTAGGAGCCTTTGAGGCATTGGGGTAATGTTGTTATTGAATTTTAATTTAATATGAAATTAAAAAAACTTAGAATTAGTATTGGATCATATATTTTACTATTATTTGATAAATATATTTGATAAATATTTGAAATCTTAATTAGTATAAAAAATTTAATATTCGATCAAATTCTACTATTTTAGACATTTTTAAAAATTATACCAAATTTATATATTTTATTAAAAGAATCATCATTTTATACTTTTTCTCGCTAAATTTCAGTCCTAATTTATTCTGGAAAATTTATACTATTACATACATAAACAACAAACAACATAATATCCCATTGCCACAAAGGCTCCCGCCCATTGCAGGGTAAGGGGGGTCGGATGTACGCAGCTTGACCCCTGTGTTTAAAACATAGAGCAACTGTTTCCGGATGATTCATGATGAGCGTCGAAAGTTGTATTGACTAACTGCTACTTCACAGTTGAATGAAGCGCATACAATTTAAAGAGTCATTTTGCTTTATTCCATCATATCCAAAACCAAAAAAGAATATTACATATTTTGTATTATTCTTATTTGAACCTACTCTTCGAACTCACTTTCAATTATAAATAGCAAGTATTTCTTCTATGTAAATAAATGATTTTTTCTTTTATTTTTTTAAATTATATTAATTGTGCTTATTGTCATAATTTTTTACGAAATATGTCACTATAAAATGATGATATAAACTTACGAATATCTTAAATAATTTTTAGAACTTATTTCATGAGTTATTTAAAAGTATTCTCTCAAAATTCATAACCAAACACTTGATAAAATTTTACTTGAAAATAATTTATCAAAATATTTGAGAATTATGACCAACAACAACAAACAATCCCAGTAGAATCCCACAAGTGGGGTTTGGAGAGGGTGTGATGTACGAAGACCTTACCGCTACCACATAGAGATAGAGAGACTGTATTATGACGAAGTGATGATTAATTAAATATGTCTTCCAAAGTATTAAAAAATAAAAGTAAGAAAATAAATTAAAATTAAGGAATAAAAAAGTAAATTACCTGTCCTTGAAAAATTATAAAATAAATCCTTCAAATCTGGGCAGCTTCTTTTCCGCTGCCCCCTTTTTCTCCACTCTCTCTCTCTCCTTTTTCTTTTTCCATCATTCTTCTTCTCATTGCTTAAAGAAAAATAATTCTATTGAAAAATCATTATAATTTCTAGAAATCCATTTCCATATATGTAAAAAGAAAAAATTGAAAAATGAGTCTATTTGGTCTTGGAAGGTAAATTAATCTCATTTTCATGTTTTGAAAATTTATTTTTGCATGATTGTGAATTTTCTTGTGTTTTTTTTTTAAATTTTTTGATTAATGATTTATATGTTTTCATGATAATGAATCTAATGATCCTTTTTTTTTAATGAATTTATGATTCTTTGTTTTGTTTTGTGTAAACTATTTGTGCACTCTAGAAGATTGGAATTTGTTAGGAGCTAAATTTCTTAGGCTTACTATTTTTTTTTTTTTACGTGTATTCAGGATTTGAAGTTTATGAGTTTCTGCAATATATTCATGTTATACATAATAAGCATATTTAGGGGTTGTTTGGTTTGCGACTAAGTATTCATGTTATACATAATAAGCATATTTAGGGGTTGTTTGGTTTGCGGACTAAGTTATCACGAGATTATACTCGTGTGAGTTTGATGGGATAAGGTGCGATATTCAGGATTAAATTTATACTTTGTTTGGTTGAAAGTCGGGGGATATATCCCACCATATCCCATTGAACTAAATGACCGGTTATATGTCGTTTGGTAGTTGGTTAGAAAGTAAGTTATTCATGTATTAAATCCTGCATGAGTAATATATGATGTTGGTAGCATTTGTTTACTATGTATAAAATTAATACGGTCCAGACCCCACTTGTGGGATATCACTGGATATGTTGTTGTTGTATAAAATTAATACGGTGGTTGGTTTGCAGTTTAGAAATCGGCAGAACTAATACATGGATAAGTCAAGAGGGAATTGATGTATTATTTTATGTAAGTTAGAAGATGGTATAACTAATACATAAATAATCACATAAATATATAGATTCTGCTATAACTAATTCTTGTATTACTAATACCTGTATAACTCTATAACCAACTGTCGAATCGCACTTTAGTGAATTATTCAATACATATATGAGATATAGGTGAAGTTACTTGGTTCATGTGAACCTGAAACTCGTAGGCTAGCTCCGCCCTTGACATATATTACCATTATGCTGTTAGTTTCACTTGTTTTGGGATAGAAATCTAGGATATTTAGTTATTACTATTTCAAGATCAAATATTTGATCTGCTGTTGTATTCAGCAAATAGTCACTTGCATACCTTCATCAACGTTACCCCAATGCCTCAAAGGCTCCCGCCCATTGCGGGGTAAGGGGGGGTCGGATGTACGCAGCCTGACCCCTATGTT
>JAOTQR010000011.1:20715229-20727541 GCA_025774065.1 Solanum ossicruentum | reverse complement strand
CAATTTAAAGAGCCATTTTGCTTTATTCCATCATACCCCAAAGCCAAAAAATAGTGAATCTTTGGCTCCATCCGAGAATGATGGAAATGCTCATTAAAGAGATAAACACTACTCAAATAGGGTGGCCACAATCAGAGAGCAAAGCAGATCTGTGTTCTCCATTTTGTTTTGGTTTTCGTTATTAGCTATGTTGATAAGGTCTATGAGAGTACTTCTCCAACTTCTTGAGGGGAAAGCCTAGTTAACAATTGATGTACGTCTACCTTAATCCAAGGCATCGGGGTCCTTAAAATGGACTGGGTCTGGCTGCCCTCAATCCCAAACTTAGTGGTTTTAATTGGCATTGTACCTTTAGGTTTGATCTACTTACATAGTTTTTCTTAAAATGTTTTAAGACTTTTGAGAGTGCAAAAACATATGTCCTGTACTGTATTCGTGTTTCAAGTATCATATTTTTGAAAGATAAATCACCTTATTGTTTTGCTTCAGAAATTGGTCTAAAATGACTCTCTATGAATGAAAGAAGGCCTTCGCTTTGGGAGGACCAAAAACAACCTATTATATGCTTACTGAGATTGTGAATCATACGATAATAATTTGAAAGATTGTAGTTGGGTCCTTGGTTGTGCCTTTTACACACACGGGCACATGACACATCTTATAAAATTTATGTGCAATGTGTAGCACATATCTTTTAGTCCAAGCACTTACCTTTCAATTTCTCCAGCTTTTACAATTGTTGTTATGATCCCCCAATATTGTAGGTTTAGTGCTGCTGAGGATGAAGATGATTCTCATCCGAATTTGCTGCGAAGAACAACCATTGGAAGAGGTTACTATTTTGTCTCTTGTCTTGTCTTGTTTTGCTGCCTACATTTTTGCTCAACTATCCATTTGCATCTTGAATGGGCAGGTCCCCCCGAGTCTGTATTTGACTGGACCAAGGAAATAGATTCTGATTTGGCAAACCAAAACGGGAGTAACCAAGTGTTCTCCAGAAAGTACTGGCGCTTACTTCAATGCCAAAATGGTTTGTATAATGTTTTCATCTTTATCTTCCTGTAAGCATGTGTTGCTGGCAATGATTTGAATCTGTGTTCCTTTATGTTCACTTTTGTGTTTTTCGGTGTAGTTAAGCTGTACAACATATAATGTGGTATCTTCATAGACCATTGACAATTTTCCTCCACTAATGTGTGAACGCAGGTCTTCGAATTTTTGAGGAGCTTCTGGATGGCGATTTATTAGTATGAGTTCATCTTTGTGTTCCGTGCTGGCTCAAGCATTTCCTAATTTACAGAAGTACAGTTTTGAGGGTATTTTCATGTATTCCTCTTTCTCTATGTAGCCAAAAAGCTGTAGTAGAGCAATGAAGGCTGTTGGGGTTGTGGAGGCTAGTTGCGAAGATATATTTGAGCTTGTTATGAGCATGGATGCAACACGTTTTGAGTAAGTAATGTGAACTGTCTAGTTATTCATTGTTGTCTTTGTATTTACTTTTCATTCCAAAGTGCTTTTGTTTAGGTTTATTCAGAAAATTATAATTTAACTGTTCTATGACGAGCTCTCAATTGGCAGTAATTCTGTATTTATGCATTTTGGTATCCAGAAGTTGCTGGTCCTCGGTGTGTACTGTGTAGCAAGTCTAAGCAATGCCTTTTGGGCTTATGTTGGTTACACTACAGCTTAACTAGTGATCTAGTGACTAACTCTTGTCATTCCATTTAGCAGATTGTAGAAAAGGTATAGGGTAATAGCATTCTGAGAACACATGATAACTCTCTCAAGTTATTGTGAATCAAATAGTGTTTAGAAGAACTGTCGAAAAAAGTAACTACAACCGAATTATATAACTTTTTACTAAGGATTGTCCTAATTACATCATTATGGGGATAAAGGATCCTTCCATATTTAAGTGGAAAATATAGAGGGGCGGGCGCATTGTCCACCGAGGTTTGAACCTCGTGCCACTAGCCTTCATGGATTTCTCAGTTATGTCAAGCACTTCTTTCAGATGCTTATCATGAAATGTGAAGCATTCTTTTTGCTTACTTTCTCACTTTGGGGAACAAAGTCTCTAGAGGGGATAATTATATGCAGCCATTAGAAAAAACATAATTTCTATGTTAATGTTAAAATCATTATCATTACATTCTTTGTTTTTTCAGTGTTTGACTACTTGTCTAACAGGTGGGATTGCAGCTTCCAGTATGGTAGTTTAGTTGAGGAGGTAGATGGACACACAGCAATACTCTATCACAGACTTCAACTTGACTGGTTCCCTTCGTAAGATTACAGACTAATTTGTTGTAATGGTTGCTTATCTATTTTGTATTTCTCATTGAATTTCTGCTTTAGTTTGGGTAAATAAGCTCCAGCGGCAACATGAGTTGAATGTATCCCCTAATACAGTGATTCTAATCACCATCAGGGTTTGTGCATCTCCTAGTTTGTTTGTTTTCTTTTTTCTGACAATTGTAGTTACTAAAGATTATGGTTTTCTTTTGTGCTCCTCATCCCTCTGAAAACACTCACAAACCAAAGATAGAAAAGGAAATGTCATTGAAAAATTCCACTCCAATCAATCAAATATGCCTCCGTACCAAATTACTTGTAGTCGTCTGTATGGATCCCTATAACATTCCGCTCTATGCTGGCCCAAATTTGTTCGAAAGATTGTTGGTATTTGGATTGACAATAACTGTCTGCAGGTTAGTATGGCCTCGTGATCTTTGTTATGTACGTTATTGGCGTCGAAATGATGATGGAAGCTATGGTAAGTATATCCAAGGGCTCTTGTAGATTTATTTTTTAGTCCAGTTTATTTATGACTGTACATGATTTGTCATCATTATTCTGCAGTTGTGTTATTTCGTTCTAGGGAGCATGAGAATTGTGGTCCACTACCTGGATATGTTCGAGCTCATATTGAGAGTAACCTCTATTTCCTTCCACCCATTTAGTTTGTTGCACTGAATACATATGAAAACAATAGAATTGATGATTCTCTATATATCTTCCACAGAAGTATTCTGGAGGTTTTTATCTTATATGCTAACCAATTATGACCACTCACAGGTGGTGGATTCAATATCTCCCCACTCAAACCTCTTAATGGGAGGCCTAGAACACAAGTGCAACATCTTATGCAGATCGATTTAAAAGGATGGGGTGTGGGCTATATCTCGTCATTTCAGCAACATTGTCTGTTGCAGATGTTAAACAGTGTGGCAGGTTAGCTTTTCTTATACTCTGCTGAAGTCACATAATTGAGAAACAAGTTTGTTATGGCATACTTTTTCATTTGCATCAAATTTGTTAATGCATCATCTGTGTATGATATATAGTGTTTGGCATCGGAGAGTCTCTAGTGCTTGTAAGCATTTTTCAGGAAGCTTCAGCCTTCCTCTTCCGCCTCTTCACTTCTTGTTGTATGTCAGATATGGAATTAATAGTTGGTTGGTCAACAGAAAGACAAGGGAAAAGTAACTAAGTTAATGATTCTTTTCCTTCTTTATTCTTTTTCTTTTGATCAAATAAATATAAGTACAAACCAATATGGATGGTCCAGTAGAAGTAACAAATTTTATGGGTTGTGTGCGTGGAAAAGGTTAGCGAAGGGGATGAGACTTATCTAGATAAATCGATTTCCTAGTTGGGAATGGAAACCGGATACATCTTTATCTGGATATTTGGTGTGGGGAATAAACATTAGAGCCATATTCCTTTTTTATATAGATAATTGGATAGAATTCTTAGAAGCTTAATGCTGCACATGAAGTTGTAAATTTCGCCATCATCTTGGTACTACTAATGAATTGATTTGATTTATCAAAAAATGGAAAAGAAACTGTAGATTCTCGACTGATATTTTGATGGAAGCTTAATGTGTAACTTGCATTTATATTATCCTCCTTCAGGACTCCGTGAATACTTTTCTCAAACTGATGAAAGGACTGCTGCTCCAAGAATCCCAGTTATGGTTAATATGACATCCGCTTCAGTCTCTTCCAAGAGGAATCAAAAACTCATGGAGACTCCTCATCATCGTACTCATTCTTTGGAACAAATACGAGCTGCAAATAAAAATGCTTCACTGATGGATGAGTATTCTGATGATGATGAGGATTTTCAAGGGGCTGATCAAGAGGTGTGGACTTTAGGCATATTTCATAGTACTTTAGCCATCTCCTTCATAAATACATGCTTAACGTGTTGCGTGGATTTTTTGCAGGTAATGCCACCCAGCCCTGAACATGAAATGAAGAAAACTGGTATGTGCTGTCCATTATGTTTCGTGTCCGTAGTATTCACTAAATATTTGTATTGTTTGCACAAATTCTTTACTAACGATAGTTTTGTACTTGTGAAGCACTCGAAGAAGAACCATTGGATCAAATTGATTTTTCCATCTTTTCGGGTAATCTTCGACGTGATGATCGTGATAATGGTCGTAACTGCTGGAGAATATCTGATGGAAATAACTTCAGAGTTCGTAGCAAGAACTTTTGCTATGATAAATCAAAGGTCTTTTAATTGTTTCGCATTTCATTGATGTTCTCTTTGGTTTTTAGACAATCTATGTCACCATGCTCTAAATCACTTTGGAAAATGCTTCTAGATTCCTGCTGGTAAACCTCTGATGGATCTTGTTGCTGTTGACTGGTTTAAAGATACTAAACGGATGGACCATGTTGCTAGACGTCCTGGTTGTGCAGCACAAGTAAGTAATACATTAATTTAGTTTCAAAGGGATGCCCCAACAAGTGCTTGGTCAAATTAAAGTATTCAAATTGGGATGACAGTTGTGTATATAAAACTTCATTAATAGGGAAGGATAATATTAGATTGGGATAAAGGAAAAATAAGGTGGATTAACTTTTGAGTAATGGAAATGAATTTTAATTGTGATACTATTGTGAGATGCCCAATAGCGTTGTCTATCTTTTAGGAAAGTAAGATACCTGCCTTTGTACTTTACTCTTTGAAAAATACTTATTAATTAAGTTCAACAAGCCCCTTTTTATTCTTCCAAGTCACTTTAATAAATTAGAAGTAGTGGCTTACACCTTTTCTCATCAATTTTGTTTCCCTCTTAAGTGATAGCTTTTGTACAGATTTATTACATTGATCACTATAATCCCAACAGTGAACTTTAAAAAACCAAAAGTCCATTTTGCCTTAGGCAAGAGTTCAAGTCCCAGTATGGACTGTTCATTTTCACTGGTAGGTAGGGCACTCCAGAAGACCTGTATGGTTTGCAAGTTTATGGTTCTTTACCAAGGGCAGAAAAGTCATATTCCTAAGAAAGTTTGGTCATGCTCAAGTGTCCAATCACGTGCTTTAACTTAGTGCATGCTATCACTTTTAGTTGCAACACTTAAGCTTAGCCTATTTTTAGTCAGTAGATCAAGTGCCATAATTTAATTTGTCTGGGTGCATTTATTCCAGGTTGCTTCGGAAAAAGGACTCTTTTCTTTAATCGTAAATGTGCAAGTAAGTTATTCTACTGCAACTTTCTGTTTTGAGTTGAACTTGCAAGTGCTTGGGTAAGAAATAAGTAAACAGCATTTGTCTTCTGAAAGGTTCCTGGATCAACACACTACAGCATGGTTTTCTATTTTGTGATGAAAGAGTTAACATCTGGTTCTCTCTTGCAACGGTTTATTGATGGGGATGATGAGTTCCGTAATAGTCGAATGAAGCTCATCCCATCTGTGCCGAAGGTACCTTTATTTCTATTAACTCTATGAATGATTTCCGGTAGTAGAATATTGATATTTCATATGATTCTAGGACAAATATGGTGGTTTTACTTTAAAAACATCTCTTCAGAAAAAAAGTGTTCTGGGGGATAATTGTTCTCAGGTTCATGCGATGATTATGGGTAGTGGTTGCAATGGAGAAGCATAAATGAGAACTTATTTTTTGAGATTGAATAAGTGACATAACTCGAATATTAAATTGGAACTTTAACCAGTAGCTGAAGAGTAAAGATGTCACCACTACAGAATTTACTTGAGAAATCAGGGACACTATTTTGGAATGAAACACATATGACTCCTCTTTCAAGAAGATGTTTTCGGTTGAGATTCTTGTGTCGTCAGAAAAGTTTATTGGTTCTCGTCATTGAAATTTTTGTTTTTAATCCCGCAGTTTGAACCCTCAGGGGTTGGCCTGGTGGTAATAGACTTGTGCCTTGGGGTTTGCTCCCTTTCAAGGTCTCAAGATCGGAACCCACTGGGTGCAAACAATTTCTGAGGGCCATCGGACTAGGTAAAACCTGAATTAACCGTGGTGCACTTGCGGGAAACTCATTGCCGAGGGCCTGTGTACCCCCCGGGATTAGTCGGGGCTCTAAGAGACTCGGACACCCGGTGCAAATAAAAAAAAAAATTCCGCGGTTTGAAGTTGCTAGTGTTTGATCAATCTCTGCATATAAAGTAGATTGATGCAATAACAAGTTTCCTTTTACAGACATGCATGTGATCATCAAATGCATGATAAATAGGTGCGCATGCTGAAACTTGTGGGCTATCTTTGAGGGATTTTGCTGTGTTCTCTACTTCTATATCTTTATTACAATTTGTATGTGCTTAGAACTGACCTCTGTCATGTGCATGAAGGGCTCATGGATTGTGCGTCAGAGTGTCGGAAGTACTCCTTGTTTACTGGGGAAGGCAGTTGACTGCAACTACATCCGTGGTCCCAAGTATTTGGAAGTAAAGACTTGTATCCCTTTTTTTTAGTTACTTCAACATATGAAACACAATGTACCGTACATATATCATACAGGCGAGGACAATTGTTGTCTGTGATTTGATCATGTGTTGTTTATATTCTGTAGATTGATGTTGATATTGGTTCTTCCACTGTGGCAAATGGAGTTTTGGGACTTGTGATTGGTGTAATTACGAGTCTAGTTGTTGATATGGCTTTTCTTGTACAGGTATGTGAATAGACCTTCACCTGCAAGATTTTGTTTTCTTGATGATAAATTGATCTAGACAATTTGTTGAACTTGAGTCCAACTATCTTGGAATGTGAGAATAATTTTGAGTTATTTAGCTACAAGTATGAGATACTTTTTCTGTCCCATTTTGTATTGCAACATTATTATTCGGAGTAGTCAAACCGATTTTTTTTTAACTAGGATTTTTTAGTACTTTTTAAATAGAATACAATTATAGACAACTGTGACTTGTAGTACTTTATATGTAGTTCTTGAATATGTGTCCTATCATTCATTTTGGGATGAAAAAATGAATTCATGAAGTTACTCTAATGCATATAGCTTGAAATGCTTGGCTGTTTTCCGGTATAGACTTGTAAGTTGGATTCCTGGACTCCCATTTAAGTTACTATAATGCCAGAAATTGATAACTAGAAAAATAACAACATACCCTGTCAACTTGCGCCTCCGGATACATGCCATCTCCCACCAACATATGGACCAGGTCACTTTGCCAAGCAAGGCTTTTGGACGTGAAATTTCTTCCAGTGTATGGTAATAATGGGAAATGAAAATCAACACAATGTATTAAAAGCATTCAGGTTCACAGAGAGCCTCTAGAAGCATTTTACACAACACTCGAGTAATTTTCTATGATATCTTAAAGTATGTGTGGAAGTGGCATCGTTGTATATAAAGTAGATCACACTGCCAAATAAACTATCAAAACGTAGAATTTTTTACTATCGAAACAATACCAAGGTCTTGCAAATGTGTAATTCTTCTTTTATCTAAAATTTCCTTACTATCTGTAAAATCCTGTCTGTGAGGTTATGTATACGCTGAATCTGATAATGTTATTTGTTGAATTTTGTTAGGGAAACACCCCCGATGAGTTGCCTGAGCAACTAATAGGTGCTGTACGTGCATCTCATATTGAACTCTCATCCGCTATTATACCAAAGTTGGAGTCTGATACTACAGAGTAGGTCAAATCACAACCACAGTTAACCTTCTTCATAAGTTTGATTCTTGAAAGATATGTATACATAGATGTAGTTCGTTTCTATTTTTCATTCATCGTGTTCTTGAAATTCGTTTTAGCTCAGAATGGAACCAAGTCTGCTTATAGACGTCAACTTTATTAGATTCTTTTTCTGAGCTCTTTCACTTATCCGTAAAGGTCGACTATTGTCTGATTACCGGGTGCTGATCCGGAATTAACAACACGAAGTTGGATTTGTTTCTCTTTGTAACTGAATTCTGTCTGTACAGATGTGAATTAAATGATCCTTTTGTCTGAAATGTTCCAGTTTAATTCACTTCACAGGGGTTGTTTTCTCCTGTCTTGCCCTCTTGGAGACAACCATTTAGTTCCCCAAATTTGTCTGGTACTTTCAGCTTGTATATTTTCTTGAACTAAACTATTTACCATGCTGGCAACCTTATCACTTCAGCTAACGTCTCTAGGAAATCACCTCTCTATCTCCGTGTGGTAAGGGTAAAGGTTTACATTTGCTCTACCCTCTCTAGACCCTATTTTGTGGAGGTGAGGATTGATAGTGATAATGTAAATGTAATAATCAGGTTCTCTAATGATATTGTCTACTCTAGGTTTAGATTTGGATGACTTCAAAATCTATTATTTGTATATAAGATTTGTTTGTTTATATACTCAGTATCTCTTGTATGTTTTATCCTAAGTTGGAATGTTGTAAGAATGTGCTGTCAAAACTTAAAAGATAAGTTTTATATAGTAGTTCTTAGACCAATTATGTTGTACAGAGCAAAATATCGATTAGTCAAAAACTCACTTGTTCATAAGATGGAAGTAGTAGAACGAGGATGCTTAAATGGATGTGTGACATATTAGGAGGGATAAAATTAGAAGTGTTATACATGGTAAGATGAAAGTGATCTCTGTAGTGAAGAAGATGCGGGATATGCAAACATGTGAAGAGAAAGAGCACAAATATCCTAGTGAAATGAAGAGGTTGATAGTGAGGAGAGGTAGAGATAAATCGAAGAAAAAATGGGGAGATATGATGAGATAGCACATGACACATCTTCAATGCACTTAAGACATGATTCTAGATATGAAAATATTTTGTTCGATGATAACAGTCGAAGATTAGTAGATAGTCGAACAATTTATCTCCAATATCTTAATACTTTTATAACGATTTAGCATGTCTGCAAATCAACAAACGATAAGTCAACCCGATAAATTTTAAAATCAAATTCGACTAGTTGATACACAGTCATAATTTTCACAACTCAAAAATGTGACTTCATATCCATGTTTGAAATTGAATCTCAAATGGTGATGAATATATTTTTCTTGAGTTTATAAATTTATGTGATACTCTTTTTTATCTATAGAGCTTCATGGAAATAATATCTTTTAATTTTAATTTCATTATATTAAATATATTTGTTCAATTTGAGTCACATGTCTAATCATGCATTTATCATATCATAATTGACAAATAAATGTGCTTTTAAATATATTTTAATTTAAAAATTTCTAAAAAGACAAGAAATAAGTAAAAATATATTTGTCCAATTATGCATTTAGCATATCATATCATAATTGACAAATAAATGTGCTTTTAAATATATTTTAAAATTACTAAAAAAAATCAAGAAATGAGTAAAAAGAACAGTAATAATAAGGACAACATACAAAGAAATCACGCAGATAGAGAATGAGAGGGTAAATTATAGAGATAGATATACCGATTTTGAAAGATTCTCGGTTCAAATATAACAGTTCCAAAAGGAGAAAATAATAAATACAAAATAACGAATAAAATAAAAAGCAATGATAATTCTACAAATAAAAATAAAAATATCAAAATAAATAAAAAGAATTAAATCAAAAATAAGACAAAATCAAAGAAAGGAAATATTGAAAACAGAGAATTTTAAAAAGGTGAGTATGAGCTAATACCATTTTATCTAATTCATAGTTGACCAAAATTTATTCTCATCTATATTTATATAAATCAATTTCAACTCAATTTATTCTAAATTAGTTTAAATTCACATTTAATTCACTCGTTTATCACTTTTAATTCACACTAATTTTCCTACCCTACTCGAAACTTTTGATCATTCTAATTTGTAATTTTTAAGTTTAATTTCTTTAATTTTTTAAATGATACATCATGTTCGTCATAAATGAATAATAAATTCTTGAGTTAAATATTTTTATTAGATCAAACAAATAACTTCAATGAGTTTAAATATATTAATAGACTTGATTGAAAAAAAAAATACCACCTAAGTGTCAATGTCACATAGAAAATCAAGGTGAGACATAGAAATCAATCACAATAAAAAAAATGATACTATAATATTTTCTACAAGTACAAAAACAAAAATATCTCCAAAAATCCAATAAAATATATATCTATATTTACAAAATAACAAATATAACCAAGCATACTACAACAACATTACCCCATTGCCTCAAAGGCTCCCGTCTATTGCAGAATAAAGGGGGGTCGAATATACGCAATCTGATCCCTATGTTTAAAACATAGATCGACTGTTTCCGGATGACCCATGATGAGCGTTAAAAGTTGTATTGACTAACTGCTACTTCACAATTGAAAGAATTGCAGACAGTTTAAAGAGTCATTTTGCTTTATTCCATCATACCCCAAAGCCAAAAAATAGTAAATCTTTGACTCCATATGACTGTGGAAATAAATATAACTTATTATTTGTTAAAAATATAATAGCAACTCTTTTTCACTCTGAAAAAATACGATACACTAAATGATATTATTTCTTTTTTAATCAAATTATTTTAAATACAAATTTTAAATAGTCATTTTTTTCATATTTAGTATCTTGATATTTTTGAGACGAGAGTCTTCCAAAAATAATTTTTCTATCTTTATAAGATAGTGATAAGGTCTGCATACATTTGTCCTCCTCGAATATCACTTGTGAAGTTCCATTGAGTATGTTATTGTTACAAGCATATTATTTTAGATACAAACCCTAAATATAATTTTCTTAATTAGGAATCACTTTACTTTGATAAGATTTTATGCTACGCAATTTTGAAATAATCGAACTTGAATGTATTCGACATCGCGTCAAAAATATTATACTCCAATTTATTTGTTGACTTTCAGTCAAACACACAGACACACACTAAACCCTTTTCTCCTCTTACTATAAACTCCCTCAAAATTTCCGTCTCCCCAAAATTTTCTTTTTCCCCCTTCTCCTTTCCCTCCATTCTCTCTCTCTCCAGCTTTCTCTCTCTAGCTTTCTCTCTCATCCACAGTGCCATTTGTGTGTCGCATGATGGACGGAGCTCAGCAGTACAATCCTCGAACAGTTGAAGAAGTGTTTAGAGATTTTAAGGGTCGAAGAGCTGCACTTGTCAAAGCCCTCACTAATGGTAAAAAAGAAAATGAAATCAAATTCATGATTTTGATAATTGATATGTAGACCCTTTATGATTTAGAGTTTTATATGTGGGTTTGTTTTTGATATTTTTTTTTGGGGTTTTTTTGGGTGCTGTGGTAATTTTTTTTGTTTTTTGTTTCATGCAAGTGTATGATTTTGACTCAAATTCTCAGTTGTGGTAGTTTATATGTAGCTCCGTTTTGGTTTGGTTGATTTTTGTTTCTGATTTTAGTTGCTGGGCTGACTTCTCTTGTTGTTTTATGCTAGTTTATGGCTGCGATTTAATTTTTTTTATGTGGGGTTGTTGCAGATGTTGAAGAGTTTTATCGACAATGTGACCCAGGTAAAAAAACTTGTTTTTGTTTTGTTAGGTTTTTGTTGTTATGGAGTTTTTTTTTTCAGAACAAAATTATACTTGGATTGTGGAGTCCTAGTGCTAGTTTTTTTCAATGAATTAGTAATTAGTTTGTATCTTTATGTTGCATTTCTTGATATAAGAATTACTGTATGTTTACTTTTCGGTGAAACCACTTTGGAGTGTTGTTGGTTTTATTGTTTGTATCAGATTGCCGTGTTTTACTGGTTTTTTTAAGATGGTTGCGTGAAGGGTGCATTTCTCTACCCTCCCTAGACCCATTTTGTAGGATTACACAGGAGATGTGTTGTTTGTGAAGGGTGCAGTTGTTGATTATATGCTTCCTATTATTATATTCTACTGATCAGTTATGGGATAATCATATTATCCATGTTTTCTCGAGTTACTTTAATGTTTTGCTTTGCTTCCTCGTTTTCCTTTTGGTGTTTGTTGAGACAATTGCACATAACACGAAAGCTTCTTAATGTAAGTGCACTGTCTTAAAGCTTGGTGAAACAGTGGCACCTTTTGAATGTTGTTTCTTATCTCAATAGTAGTTTACTAAGAGGGTGGG
>JAOTQR010000011.1:20695568-20715129 GCA_025774065.1 Solanum ossicruentum | reverse complement strand
GGTTTTGGTTTGGGGTGGGGAGTCTGGGAGTGTGGGGGCGCGCGGGGGGCTGGTTTTGGGTGGGGTGATTGAATGGCGGGGGTTGTGGGTGGGGGGGGGGGCGGGGGGGGGGGGGCGAGCGGTCATTTGTAATGACTTTTGTTGAATAGTGTCACAGCCTTGCATACCTTCCTGATTTTTACTTAAGTACCATGAACCTTGTCACATTTGTGCGTTTACTGGATTTTTTTCGAGTGCATTAAACACTAGAGCCGAGCTGTTTTCAACCTGGTCCTGGGATGGCCTTCATTTTCACACCTAACGCATGTTGAGGCACTTCCATATCTTGAATAGTTCTTGCGAAACTTGGGTTAAGATTTATGGTGGACTTGTGAATTTTGATACTAAACTAAATGAGAAAAGAAGCTGATCTGCATCATTCTTTAATTGTGCAACACAACTATCTCACAGATCTACAAAGCACCCCCTATTTTCTGCAAGTTTACTAAGAATAATCTTAGCAATATTTTGTATAAAGGTAGACAACTATCTTTTGGTCCCTTTTTCATGACGGTGTTTCTGTGGCCAACTTGCCTGCGCCTCACTGATTCTACCTGGTCCGTGTTATCTCCAACCAACATTGGTACCCTGTATATTTGCTTATTGAGACTTAGGTAGATTGGAAAAAAAATCACCTAGAGCTTTTGTCCCTGTTGGGACTTGAATCTTGATCCCCAAGGTTTGCATCCACTTCATTAAGTATGAGGCCGGACACTTGGGTTCAACTTTATCTTATGGTCTTGACACTGGGATTTTCTCTCGCTCTTTTGGCTGTAGTAGATTTTATGGATGACATCAGACAGTGGCATTAACTGCAAAAGCAGAGTACAAAGAGAAGATTAGTTAACTTCAATATAAAAGAGATTAATAGCTTGTTTGGCCAAGCTTTTGTGAAGCGAAAAGTGCTTTATTTTATTGAACACATCAATGCTTACTTAAGGGAGTTTGGCCAAACTTCTAAGTAAAAAATAATTGGTCCCGCTGGAAACACCTTTACAATTCAGGTATCGGTGAAAGCTCTGATGAGACTTGTAACCAGTGGATAAAGAGAGAAGAAGTCCTTGGCCCCAAGGACTTTAGACTTTAGAGAAAGCCTATCTCATGGGTTGGGAGGGTTTGATTGTCCAAAGTTCATGTCTTTACCAACTTCCCCTGAGCTCCAACTTTCATAAATACCCCTTAAATTGAATGGCATAACCCTGAATTAGTCCAAAGATCAAAGAAAGATGTTCTAGAGATTTGCTTCAATTGCACAATGTAGAAACAAATGGTTGATGCTCTCTGAGTTTTTGCACATATAACACTTACTTATCAGTTGGATACTTCTTTTGCTGAGATTGATACTGTGGCCCTTAATTTTTGCTTCTCTTATTGAGAGTGTTATGATAACTTGGTTATTCTTTGAGTCATATCTAAAGAGTTATCATGGTTATAGTCGCATCCATATCTTCTTGTAACTATTTTTCAAGGTTATCTTATACAGTTTCTTTCAATATTTTCAATTTCTCAGATGCTTTCTAGTCTTTGGATCATGCATTGCATTACATTCTTGTGGTTTATACATAACTCAATCTGAAGCTGAAACTATGTTTCTTATTCTCAATCAATTGCAGAGAAGGAGAACCTCTGCCTTTATGGATTTCCCAGTGAAATTTGGGAAGTCAATTTACCAGCTGAAGAAGTGCCCCCAGAGCTTCCTGAGCCTGCTTTGGGCATCAACTTTGCCCGTGATGGCATGCAAGAGAAGGACTGGCTCTCCTTGGTTGCTGTGCATAGTGATGCATGGTTACTTTCTGTTGCCTTTTACTTTGGTGCTAGATTTGGTTTTGATAGGGCTGATAGGTATGTTTCCGTTTTTTAATATCTCTTTAGTTCCAATGAAATCTTGTCTTTCCGTTTCAACTTACTAATGTACTTTCATGCCTTGAATATTTCTCTGCTGTTTCGTCTGCTATAATGTATGGGTATGTGGTGCTGCTAAACGCAATGGTGCGAGTACGTGGCTTGTTAGCTTATGTTGCATACAATTATCTTGTAGCTAGTTCCTTTCCTACGTCTTCTCTACTACTTTCATATTATGGTGTTAAACTTGTGCAATTTATTGTTTGTATTGATTAATCTTTAGATTGGGATCCTGTTTTGTTTATCAGCTTTATGGTGTAGGATATCTGCTGACTCCTGTCATTTACTTAATTCTTCCTTATTCTTGCAACTGTAATAGCAGGACTGTAGTTCTTGGGTTTAACTATTGAGCGGGAGTGACCGAGTGAGATCAAGTGTTTTCATTTCTAAAATAAGCTTATTCATATTGTCTAAGCAGTTATTTTTCTTGAGTTGCAGGAGAAGATTGTTCAATATGATCAATGACCTCCCGACAATTTTTGAGGTTGTGTCTGGGACAGCCAAGAAACAATCAAAAGACAAGTCATCAATGTCAAATCACAGCAGCACCAAGTCCAAGTCAAACTCAAAGGTAGTCATTATGGTAACTGTGTGACAGATGGAAGTTTTGCTTTTTGTTTTGGATTGAATGCATTAGCGGCACATGTTCTTCATAAGCTCATTGCAATGAAGCAATTACAGAACAATTTCTAGCATTAATCTTTTATATTTGGGCTTACTCTTTACATGGGCTTGGGTAGTCCTCCCCTCATAAACTAGCTTTTGGGGTGTGAGTTAGGTCTCGCTCAATCTAGGTTCCACGTATGCAATCCACATTTTCTAAGTATTTATGTAAACTAGAGCCCACAACCAGCTTCTTTTTATACGTGTGTCTCCGAGCTCGTAAGGGGAAGTAAATTGAACCCCACACCATCATCTCCCTTCATCATACTCGTCTCGCTGAACGTGCACTCTGATTGAATTGATGAATTACGTGTCACATTATGTGGTGAAGCGGTGCGAAAGAGCAGCACTTCAAGGTGCGGAAGTGAAGCAGTTGAAGAGAATTGTGTACTTCAATGTCAGAAGCTGTGGGTAGCGTGAAGTAGTGGTTTTCTGTTTTTAACTTTTTAAAAGGTTTAATTATAAAGAAATAGAAGTCAGCGACAGTGACTTCTAATAAGGCCTAAGTTTTCAGGTAAGCTTATTCTCCTCAGTAAGATTGCTGAAATTTCTACTGAGTTCTGGAGTGCAATTACCTCTATTTCCCCGTCATGTAGGTGTTTCCTCAAGAAACAAATTCCAGCCTTGAGTAGTCCACAGTGTGGCCACTGTTGCCTGCTTTTGTTGACATGACTTGTATAGATCTGGATGCAACTGTTTCATAGTTGTTGCCCCATTCCATTTGTCCTCCTAGAAAGAGGTCTTTTGGCCATGTCCCACTTTGATTCTTGAGCTCGAATACAACATAGGCCACAGGTTCCTGATTGCTCTTCATACAGTGTGGTTGCATGGAGTGTTAACCACTAGTCATTTACTTGTCCTCCATGCCATACTTTGTTGTGATGACCTCCTTCCAAAGCATATGATCTTCATTGGCAAATTTCTACAGCCAATTCAACATGAGGCTTTGGTTTTGTTTCCTTAAGTTCCTGATACCTAGGCCACCTGCATTTTTGTTCACTGTCAGTTCCTCCCATTTAAAGCGGAACTTCTTTTTGTCTTCATTGCCTTGCCATAGGAAATTTCTCCTAAGAGCATCAGTGTTCTTAGACACACTAGCAGGCATTGGAAATATTGACATCATATAGGATGGTAGTGCACCAAGGACTCTGTTGATTAAAGTTAGTCTGCCTCCCAAGGAGAGGCATTAACTTTTCCAGTTGGTGAGTTTCTTCACATGTTTCCAGGACCCTATCCTAAACACCTTTGGACTTGCTTTTAGCTCCCAGAGGCATGCCTAAGCAAGTTGTTGGAAGTTCCCCAATCTTGCCTCCTAACTTACTAGCCAAACTTTTGATCTCTATCACAGGGTTGATAGGATAAGCTCTTTCCCAATTGATATGGAGTCCAGGGGCTGCCTCAAAAATGACAAAATAATCCTCAATCAGGATTTCTTTTTGCTTCACAAAACACCAATGTATCATCTGCATATTGGAGGTGAGTTACCTATAGGTTGTTTAATTCTCCTCCTTAGAATCGTTTGATCCACCCTTACCCTTTTGTTGTGTTGATCAAGTTACTCAACCCTTCCATGGCTATAATGAACAGGAAGGGAGATAGTGGGTCCCCCTGTCTCAATTCTCTTTGAGAAGCAAAAAATTCCAGTAGGTGCTCTGTTGATTATGATGGAGAATCTCACAGTGCAATTACAATGTTTCATCCACTTGATCCATTTAGGCCCAAAGCCCATTCTTTCCAACATTTGGATGAGGAAATTCCAGTTTAAGCAGTCAAAAGCTCTCTGGATGTCCAAATTGCATGCAATCCCTGGCTTGTTGCGTCTTTGTATAGCTTCAATACATTCATTTGCAATTACTAAAGCATCCATGATCCTGCCTTCCTTTGATGAAGGCCATCTGTTGCCTGTCTGCTATGCTTGGATTAATCTTTTGAGAATCTGCTAGGTGTTTAGCTATGATCTTGTAAAACCCCCCACCCCCACCCCCAATAAGGCTTATGGGTTTGAAATCTTTTAGTTCCTCAGTTCCGACCTTATTTGGAATCAAAGCAACACAAGTTGCATTCAGGCTCCTTTCGAAGTAGTACTTTTTATGGAAATTCTGGATTGCAGCTACAAGATCTTCATTAATAATGTCCCAACACTGCTTGAAGAATTCCATGGAGAAGCCATCTGGACTTGGGGTCTTGTCCCTGCACACGCCTTGATGCTTTCCAGGATATCCTAGGACAATTCTCCATCTCCAAATGAGGTCTCCACTCTTTTGTTTCAGCATATAAGTTCTCATAGAAGGTTGCTATTTCCTTCTTGATTTCGACTGTATTTTCTATCATGACCTCTCCTTTTTTTAGTCTGTTAATCGTGTTGGCTCTCCTATGGGCATTTGCTGTTTTATGGAAGAAGTTGGTATTTTTGTCGCCTTCCTTTAGCCATGTCACCCTGGACCTCCATCTCTAAGCTATCTCTTCCTTCCTTGCAATATCTTCAAATTCATTTATAAGAGTCATTCTAGACACATTTTCCTCCTCTTGGAAGGTTTTGCATTCTTGGAGTTCTTCTAGTCCTATCAATTGTGTCAATGCCAATAGCTTTTTTTCCCTCTACTGTCTGTTCTGTTTTGCTGATTTTTTTAGTAACGGTGATTAGTAATTTTGTGAGTATAGTAAGATTGATTTCTTATTAACAATGAATAGTTTTCTTAAATCTTAACAGCAATAAAAAAAATGGGTGACCAGCTTGGAAACATGAGTAGCTTTGATTTTGTTTATCCTATGGGATGTTGATGATTTTGTGATATTTTCTGATGTTCACTTTATTTGGTATTTTCAAAGTTGAATGGAACTCGAGTTTTGTTTGACCATACATTTTGCAAAGAACAACAACAGCAACAACATACCCAGAAAAATCCCACAAGTGGGGTCTGGGGAGGGTAGAATGTACGCAGACCTTACCACTACCATATAGGTAGAGAGGTTGTTTCCTGTGAACCACATTTTGCAAAGAATATTTAGAATTTGAATCTACCTTTTTAAATATGGTTTATACCTCACAATTTCTAAAAACTAGCAAAATAATCAAGCTTAACTAATTTACCTCAAACATACAATCAAATTTGCTCTAAAAAAGTAATATCTAAAAATAGTCACATAATATCATAGATTAGATTTTATATGCAAGCTGCTAAATATTGTACAAGTATTCTTTCATTTTGTTTGAAAATTTTTAAGATAGAGTTAGTGTTTGATAATTGTTTTTGCAAATAATGTTTGGTTGGTTTTATGTATGTACTTTCCATAAGAACATGATTTCGGGGGTGTTTGGATTGGCTTTCTTTTAAGTGGTGTATAAGGTAAAAACCATAAGTTGCGAACTCCCAACTTTTGGCTTTTAACTGTTGTACTATTTAGCCTAAAAGAAAGTGCTTAAAAGTACTTTTTATGATTACCCTTTGGGGTGGCCCAGTGGTTTTTGCTTGAGACTTCCATGTTGGAGGCCTCAAGTTCTAAATCCCTTGTCAGCAAAAGCAAGGGGTTTGTCTTTTAGGTTGAGCTCGTCGTACTGGGCTTGCCTAGTGCGAGTTACTTCTCGTATGTGGTTTGCCAGCTATTGCATAGGAGTGAGGGTTGTGCGCACTCAAATGGTAGCAACTGCGGATTCCCCTTGTCAAACAAAATAATGGCAATCTGTTACAAATGTAAATAGACCTAAATTTAACCTATATATTTCTTAGGGTTGCTATTTTTGGGTATTGAGCCTAAGAAAATCACACATGCACCTTAAGGTTAGGCTTGCATGATGAGGACTTGTTTTCCAAAGATGCATGGTGAGTCCTCATTATTTAGGCTTAGTGTTTTGGTAAGGAGAAGTGGAGAAAAATAATGAGGGATCAGTTTACTAAAGCGTGAAGCAAAACACATGTTTTCCTTTTAACTAAAGCAAAGTTTGAAAAACATATGTTATTTGCATCGAAAAATAATGAAGAACTCGATAGAAATAATATATTAAGCAATTCTTCCATTTTTTAAATTAAAATATAGACTTGAGCCTTGGGGTTTGCTCCCTTTCAAGGTCTCAAGTTCAAACCCCACTGGGTGTAAACAATTTCTAAGGGCCATTGGATTGGGTAAAACCTGAATTAACTGTGATGCACTTGCGGAAAGCCTGTGCACCCCTGAGATTAGTCGGGGCTCAAAGAGACTTGGACATCCGGTGCAAATAAAAAAATAAAATATAGAAGTAAATAGTAGAATTAGAATAATAGCCTATTCTTCCACTGGTATGTACTTTTGAACAACAATTAATGCTTGACCAAATATTTTTTGCTTTTCTGCTACTCTCCGGAAGCTCTTATTTTCTCTCAAAAGCTTGCTAAATAGAACACTTATTTCCTCTCAAAATAAGCACTTTTGAGAAGCAATAGGATTGGCGGGATAGGGTATTAAAAACTATAGAATTTCACTACATTAACAAACAAAAAAATATCGTAAACCAATAAGAGGAAAGGAGAAGAATATGAAAAAGAAGAGAAAAAACAAAGAGGAGAAAAGGAACATAAAACAAAGGAAAAGTGTGATGCTTCACGATGGCCTCACTTTGCTGAAGTAAGCACTTTTTTGATCTCGTCTTGCTTTAGAGTGCGTTAAAGTGCTTGACTCTTGTCTTGTTTCAATGCTGAAGCATGAAGCAACCATTTTGAGTAACATTGTGTAGGTCTAACCTTGAGGCATGAGTGTGATTTTCATGAGCCAATGTTAATAAATAGCCCAAATCTTAAGAAATAAATAGGTTGTGATTTTATTAGCTCTATAGTTTAGGAAGAAGCTACAAGTCCTTATTTTTGTTAGCTTAATTGATTTATCCTTGTAAAGTATGCATCTTCTTGATGCCTTTAAATGAATCTACTTCATAAAAAAAGAAATAAATAGGTTAAGCTTAGGTCTATTTCCATTTATAGCATCATCCTTGGCTGATACTTGATCTATTTTCAATCAATGATATTCTGTTGTTCTAAGGCATGTACACCTATAGATATCAACATTGAATGCGATGGTTGTCTTTTGGTAAGTATTTTACCAAACTTGAAGATGCGGAAAACTTTGGAACATTGATCGATCGTTATACCCTTGACCCTCTCAATGTGAAGCTTGACTTTATGGAATCTAACTATGGTATTGGGTTTGTCAAGTTCTTCAGTGAATTACTCCATGAAATTGATCAATTCAATCAGAGCACAGATTCTTGAGGATGAGTATGACAAAGGCAGTTGATGGCGTGGGGCTTGGTTTACTCTCCCTTGCGAGCTTAGAGATGCACAATTGCACATATGAAAAAAAGCTAGTTGCAGACTTTGGTTGCCACAAATGCTTAGCCGATAGGGGTCACACATAGTAATCTCATAAATTAACCCATGGTGAATGGCCGCATGGAACTTAGTTCAAGGGGGAGTTTGTTGGATGCTTTCCCTTGAAAATGTTTAGAGTCCCACCGGTTTTTCGTCATCTCCTTAAAGTTCTGTTTGAAGCCACTAGTTCTCAAAGTTGAAGTAGAATTTGACCTTTCCCAGTTAGCACATTCCAAAATCAGAGGACAGTGATCTGAAGTAACCGTTGCAATGTTGACTGTTTAATGTTCTTGAAGGAGGTCTCCCTTTCCTCAGGAATCTGCCCAGTCTGGCTGCAGAATCATGTCCTTCCCCCTCTGTTCCAAGTAAAACTATCACCAGCTAGCTGGAGGTCAACTAGCTCTGCATCATCAATAAAATCTCAGAGGTCCATCATGTTCTTATAAAATCTGGTACAATTCCTTTTCTGTGAGGTGAATCTAACTGTATTAAAATCCCCAACCACCCAGGAACCTGAGAATAGGCCTCTCACTGAGGACAATTCCCGCTAGACCACCTCTTGCAGTTCTCTGATATTTGGGGCGTAGAATCCAGACATGGGCCTGCTGAAATCCTGTAATTTCCCTGTGTTTTGCAAGTAATACTATATCATCAGAGCCTTTGTCACTTCACTGGAGCTTTGCTATCCCCATCTATCTTCATAAACATTTCCTTCGCAATTTCCTCACACCCATGCAAGTGAATCCCCAATTTCTTTCCCAAATTAATGATGTTCTACTGGACCCATAGGGGTACAGTAGAATCAGAGGTTGGTTCGTTGTTCTCTGGCAATTCAGCGGAATCCAAGGAACGGCTTACTCAACATTCAAGGCTCCCATATCTATGTTTCCTTGCTCTGCATGTTCATCTAACTCTAATCTGCTGTCCACATGGATGATTGACATAGCATCATTATCCCTTGGTGTCACATCCTGTAGCTCTTGATCAAGACCTTTTCCATTGATTCGTACATCCACTGGTGGAGGTTCAAAAAGGCTTTCGCCTCTGATATATTGAAGGATCTGAGCTCCTTTAGTTTGGTTTGCTAGTATTTCATCAACAAAAGGATTAGATGGGCCTTTTGCCTTTTTCCCCCTCCCCTTCATTAAAGCTGATTGGGCCAAAGGGTCCTAGCCCAATTTTCGCCAGCTCAAATTTTCCCTCATCTCAGTAAATTTTACTAAACATGCTTCCACTCGTACATCAGGGCCCACACATCCCTCACGTGACCACTTGCATGTTTGGCTAGCTGCATAGTTCTAAATCACCCCTTACTAAAATCTGGCCCATTTTAGATGATTCTGGAGCTCTGTTTCCTCCGTTTGTATCCATCCACCACCAAGATCTCCGACCTATTGAAGGATCTTTGAGATCCGAACTGGAGTGGAAGACCACCAGTCTGATCCAAACTTCCTTCAGGCTTTCCTAGATGGAGTTTGAGAATGGCGTCCACCAGTCTATTTAAAATTTGTGAGACTACTAAAACCATTCTCCCTTCAGTACATGGTCTGCAGCTGTCTTTGTTGGAAACTCAGAGAAACTGATTGTGTCCCATTCATATATGTTAATGCCATGGTGGTTCTTCCAGGAGCTAATTGCCCATCGGTGAATCTTAGACAGATGTGCATTTGGTATCTCCTCTGATAGGCTGCTTACCACGCTCCTAGCCAGTAGTTCATTTGGTATGTCCTTATTGTCTTGACATTTATGAAATTGGTTATTTTAGCAGCAATATCCAACCACCCTGAATTAAACTTCCATTTGGGTATGATAATAACTGCTTTCCTCTTTCCTTGCACATTAATGATACTGAAGTAACGACCAAATTTGTTAAAGTTTCTCGATCAGAAAAACTATCATGGAATTTTCATCTCCTGACAGAGTTCCCCTGTTGTTTTAGATGCTTTCTTCAGAGTGTACTATACACTACATCGTCTTTTGACTTAAGCGTGCCCTTGTCATCATGCTTCAACTCTTTCCATCCATTTGTACCAAGTCTTGGCCCTCGAGGCCTTCCTTGTGATGTCAAAAGATTTAAAACCTGTCGAAAATAAATGACAGCACTACCTAGGAGAAAAATTGAAGCGAGTGAGATTAAAGGAAGGTGATAGAATTCCAAAGATGATGTGCTTAGATTTTACGGCTGTTAGATTCTTGAATCATTGGTGTAAATCTCTTTGGCATGCTACCTCTCTACTTCAACATTGTAATTGTAACTACAGTATCTGATACCTTATTTTTCTTATGTAAAATAGCTTCTTGCTTCAAGATTTGGTCTAATAAGGAATGTCAATGACGTCTCAAATTTCCTTTGGGTCTTTGATATGTGGTTGGATGTGCTAATGGATTAAATGTGCTTTCTTCAGTTATGTTCTGGGTTTTCTCTGTCCCTGATCTCACTGGTACATAGGTTGTATGTCTTTCAACATATGAACCAAATTTTATTAGTTTTTCCAACCAATCTCAATGGAGATTGAGTAGGCTAACTTAGCCCACTTAGTCCTTGAAGATTTGTGGGTTATGCCTAATGAAGACATCTTGAAACTTTTTCTATTCAGATTTATTTGTGCATTTGTTAGTTTTATTGTGTTGAGATTATTTTGTAAATACTGCTAGTGGACTTACCATTTCATTTTCAAATTTCAACTTCATATGATCTGATCACAGGCGGCGCAACGTGGTTCTGATTCTCAGATCAAGTATTCAAGACCACAACCAAAAGATGAGGATGAAGATGGTTTGGATGAAGATGACGAGCAAGGAGAAACACTGTGTGGGGCTTGCGGTGAAAACTATGCATCTGATGAATTCTGGATCTGCTGCGACATATGTGAGATATGGTTCCATGGGAAGTGTGTTAAAATCACTCCTGCCAGGGCTGAGCATATCAAGCAGTACAAGTGCCCATCTTGCACCAGCAGCAAGAGGACACGCCCTTGATTGCATCTGCATTATTGGGGTTCACCCTGTGTGAAATCATGAAATTGTTAATGCGGTATGAGGAATGGATTTCTTATGGGAGGCTCTTTGATGCCGTGTCCTATTCTACATTACAATGATCTATTTTCTAGTTGCAAGAATGTTATTGTCTAGTTCCTTTTCCTAGTATGTCGCGCTGTGAATGATGTAGGTTGCCAATCTAAATTAGTCTTGTAGGTTGAAGTTACTGTGTCATGACTGTTTGAGTCTCAAGTAGTTGTCTTTGTACTGTTAAGGGAAGCCATTATTCTGAGTTATGTGCTGTTAAAGAGGGTGTTCTTCCTCAAGTTTGTTTTGTCTACCTTTCCTGCTGATGTTGCTTTGCCTACATAGATGGTTTGCGAAAATTGATGAAAATGGCCTGCAATTTGTATGTTCCCTCTCCCCCTCTTATTTGATCCATTCTGAAGTAGCCTATCATACATAAAAGTTGGATCGGTGCATAAAGCATGTTGTGTTTATGTGAGGTTTGAATAAAGACTGCATCCAAAGAGGTGTGATGTAGTTGGCAGGTCTTAAGTCTAGCTTTCAACATTTGATTGAGCTTGTTGGCTATGATTTTTAGATTTTTTGTACAATTTTGGAAACAATCTCTCTATTTCTATGAGCTAGTGGAAAGGTCTACGTATATTTTATTCTTTCACTTGTGGGATTTTAATGGATATGTTGTTTACTTTTTGGTATTTGTTTGAGTCTGACTAATTTGCGTTTGTGCCTAAAAATCTCATTTTTGTTTTCTATTTGATGTTTGATATCTACTTTAGTTATTGACATATACTCTGAATGCAAATAATACTTGGGGTTTGTGACAAAGTGAACATGTTATTAAGCATTTGCTCGTTTTGTATTTTTTTGAGAAGGAAAATATATTGCTTTTTTGGAAAGGAACTATGATAAATAATGCCACATAAATTGGATGGAGCGAAAACATATATTGTAGGGTCGTGTCGTTGGGATAAAATTTATTCGGAGATTGCACGGAGGGAGAGCATATATTGTAGGGTTGTTTGGTTGAGAAAGAAGTTATTTTGAGATTATAAGGATAGAATTATAATACGATAATCTACTGAAAACATTTGATTGAAAATGGGATATGCCTTTTATATGATATATAAAACATGTATTTGGTGTATACTAGATAAGTGAGACATTTTATATTTTCAATTTAAACCTTGAACTTCAAGGGAAGAGTGTCGGAAAGAGTGGCAGGCGGGTTTAGAATAGATTTCTTAACAAGTCCTGACTTTTCAATAATAGAGGAAAATATTCAAAGTCAAAGTCGGGTAGGCTAAGATGAAGTTTATTTTACCATTGTTATAGGGATATGGCATCTTTGTCATTTTAGTATTTTATCTCGGAATTAAATATTTCTGGTATTACCATTCCACCTTAAATATGAGATTTTGTTAAAATTACTAATTTCTAGTTTAAAGATTCAATCAAACGCGAAATAAATAATATCATATCAACTCTCAAGATTGTCATCATTTTTCCTTATATTTTGCAGTTGAAAGGGTAGATTTTGTTAGGAGTCATAAACCAGTGACCTAATCTCTGACCAACGGTTGTTGTCTCTTCATGAAAAGACAAAGACAATCACACTTTGTGGCTCTCTGCTGATGTACTCTAAGAAAAAAAAAACTCGATATTGTTTTGGAACTTGATTAATTTAATTTATATTAGAAAATTTTATTGAACACTTCTGATCTCGTCTTTGGACTAATATATTTGAGTTGAGGCTCTTTCAGTAACAAACTTGTTATCTCTATAAGATAGTGGTAACGTGTGTACATTTTACCATCTCCAGATACCACTGGTAAGATTTCACTTGATATATTATTATTGTTATACTTCTGGCCTCGTCATGCATGATATTTAGCGGTGACCTTAGATCTCAGTATAAATTCGCTATCTTTTTTTCTTTCTCTTTTCATTCAACATTTACTATTTCCTTTGAGGCTTGATTGATTTGAATTCACATTGAGACGTCCTATTATGGAAGTAAAACGTTCTCTATCAAAAGTAATTACATTCATAAGATTCGACTTAACACCTCTAATTAAGAATGCAGAGCGCTTACCACAATCATTAATGACAGTTTCAAGATACTTTATTAATACTATAAATTGCACTCTTCACCAACAAACATGTGATAATATTTTCATTTATGATAATCTTAAAGTTAGGCAATTTGCAGTTCTTTGAATTTTTATAGTATTATACAACACTTTTGACTAATCATTTTTTTTAATTTGTTGCTAATAAACAATTCAAGCATTTTATTTTATATATTTTTTAGAAACTTGGGCTGATTCATTTATAACCATTTTCCCCAACACCTTTTGAGGCTTTCAACCAACCATTTAACATAAAAAGTGGCTATCTTCCAAATCCATTTGACATAAAAAGTGGCTATCTTCCAAATCCATTTGACATAAAAAGTGGCTTGGAAAAAGGTCATGGTATTTGGTCCCAAAACAAGAGCCTAAAAGAAACCACTTCCCCAATTGCTATGCAAAATAGTTATCACTTCACATAATCACATGTATTAGGACCACTTTTTTGGCTTTTTGTTGGTTTTTTTGATAAAAGAAAAAAGAACATATTCAACTTGAAAATGAGATAAAACAAGAAGGCCAAAAGTGTTCCATAATGTAAAAGATCATAAGAGGTCTCATTCTTCTACACTCTTCTAAATGTATTGTACATCTCAAAATAGGTCTCATTCTTTTCCTCTTTTCTGAAAGTCGATGACTACTATTACTCGATTACTGAATACTTTTATTTGTACATAATGCAAATTTGATTTCATCCATAAATTCATTATTGCAATGAAGAGGGTCTTCCGAAAACAGTCTCTATGTCGCTTTCATAATGTTGAACCAAAAAGTTCCAATCTTTCATATATTAGAGCATCTTTTAAAGATAGAGATGATAGTAATGGGACAAGTAAGACAACATGAAAGATAAAAAGAAACTTACCATAACATTGCTACTACACTTTTTACAAAAATTTACATTGGGTTAGGTAAAAGATAAGTAAAAGAAAACTTCATAAAGGATTCAAGAGATAGAACATCTTCTCCATCTATAACTTTTCTTTATGTTTAAACCTCTTCTATCAAGTGAATACATTCACTGGCTGACTAATCTGGATTCGCGCCATAAACACTAGCTAGACTAATTCAGATTCGCCGTTCCCTCTTTGGTTTACTGTGCTCAATGGCAATGCAAGATTTCATCAAACAAAGGTTTCTTGATTCTTGGTGGATAGTTTCTTGAGGAACTCATAAGTAGTGATCATAGTTATTGCAGACATAGACATCGATGCCCATCTCGGACCTAATCCTCTATAGCAAGCACTAAATCCACCTTCCTTCACTAAATTCCTCACTGTCTGTAAAACAGTTGGAGTTCTCCTATTACTACTACTATTACAACAGTCGTCGTCTAATACTTGCAATCTTGTTTTCACAGTGTCGAGTGGCATTGTCACTAATGCAGACACTCCACTAGCCATGGCTGCACTTAACCCTTGAACTACCACCATTGCCTTCCCATCTGGCCTATAACCACCTACATCATCTCTCTTGCAACAATAGCAACCAATTGAACCCCAAATCGATCGATGAGCAATAGAGTATGAACCCCACCACACTGCATTTGAAGGTGCATAAGTCAGTATTGAAATACCAAATCCTCTATACAATCCCCTCAAACCATCACTACAAACTATCTTCCTAAAGGCATCGATCCCACCATTATAACACTTCAATCCAACAACACCACAGCTAGAATTTCCACTTCCTTGAACCATCAACCTCTGACTCACAACATCAATTGGTGTCCACACCAATTGAGCTGCCATCGCTGCGCTTAGCCCTGCAGCAGCATTGGCAATAGCCGAAGACGATGCCTCGGAGAATCCCAACTGAACAGTCACGTTTCCAACACTACTTTTGGTCGCTTCAAGTGCCCCCATGTAAAGAGCTCTTGCAGGAATAGTCCCTGTTAGAGAAGTACCAAATCCTCTGTAAAATCCTCTATACCCTTCACTCCTCAACATGGATCCTGCCATTTTTAGACATGGGATTTGAGTACTCATAACTTGCTGCCTAGTTTTCAACACTACAATTGGATAAAGTGCACCTGAAACACCAGAAAAAAGCGCAGCCCCCAAGAAAAAAAACTTAGATTTGTCAAGCATCTCCCAATTTATATCTGCAGGAAGATGTATTTTTGAAGCTGAATCATCCTCCTCCATACTCACACTCATTTTCCACCACTTCCCAAATCAGCAAACACTTAAAATCACCAAAAAAAGTTTGTCCTTAATCTCAAATCCCCCAATTATAAACTCCCTTCAAATCAAACACTCCCCAACTTCTACAACCAAAAAAACACAAACAAAACCGCCAAGAACCAAAAATCAAGAAGAGATCAAGCTAAAAACAACAGAAAAAGAAAACAAAAACAAAAACCGACCCTTATACTAACTTACTCAGATCTCAAATGGGTCAAGCTCAGATCAATAAAAAAGCTACACATACATACAGTTTTACAATGTATACACTGTATATCTGTACACTATATCACTTTCTGTGCTCACTCTTTCTGTTTGTAGAACCAAGATTTGAGAGGTGAAACTGAATCAGCATAGAGTTAAACTCAACCCCATCAAAGAGTTTTGAGAATTTTGTGAAAAAAAGTTCGATATTTTATAGCTACAAGTGAAGAGGTGGGTGGCGGAAGAACAATGGAGAAATGCAAGAAAAAGGAAGAGAGGGTTATGGATTACATGAAATTGAGGGTTTTATTTTGGGAAGTGGACACGTGTCAGTCAACATCTGAGATTACCATATCCCCACACTTCTTTCATTAAAAATATCAAACACCAACAACATATCCCAAAGACTCCCGCCTATTATGGAGTAAAGGGGAGTTGGATGTATGCAATCTAACCCCTATATTTAAAAACATAACGCGACTGTTTTCGAATTTTCATGAAAATATCACATTTCGTAAATACTTATTCGCATCAGGTTTATATCAGCCGATATAAAAATTATTGTGAATAAAGTAATGCAAAAATGGAATGTATTTCATATGTATTATATCTTTATTAGTTCGATTCAAAAATTGAATAAGAGTAAATTTTCATTGCAGTCGCAAATTTTCATGAAAATATCACATTTCGTAAATACTTATTCGCATCAGGTTTATATCAGCCGATGTAAAATTTATCATGAATAAAGTAATGCAAAAATGGAATGTATTTCATATGTATCATATATTTATTAGCTCGATTCAAAAATTGAATAAGAGTAAATTTTCAGTCGTATTGAATATTTATATAAGATGATATGAAACTTATCGTGAATGAAGTAATACGATAATGAAATGTATTTCATACGTATTATGTATCTATTAGCTCGATCTAAAAATTGGATAAGAGTAAATTTTTATTCGTATTGAATATTTATATCATATGATGTAAAATTTCTCATGCATAAGTAATATAATAGGATATAATTTTACATGTATCAAATATATAAGAGTAATTCTTTTATTCATATCAAATTATATAATATTACCATGAGCTTGATCTAAAATATTGGATAAGAGCAAATTTTTATTCGTAAGTGATATTTATATAAGGTGTTATAAAATTTATCATGGATAAGTTATATGATGGAATATAATTTAATTTACACGTATTTGGTGTCTATTAACTTGATCTCAAACTAGGATAAGAGTAAATTTTTTTTACATCGAATGTTTATATCAGATGATATAAAATTTATCGTCAATAAGAAACATAATAGGATATAATTTACACGTATCAGATATATAAGAGTAATTTTTTTATCCGTATCAAATATTCGTATCAAGTTATATAAATTTCTTACTGCTAAATAATATGATGAGATAAAATTAGCATGTATTATGTTACTATGAACTTTGATCTAAAAAATTGGATAAGAGTAAATTTTTATCTATATCCAATATTTATATAAGTTGATATAAAACTTACCATGCATAAGTAATATAATAGAATATAATTTACACGTATATAGTATCTATTAGCTTGATCTAAAAATGGGATAAGAGTATTATTCGCTTCCCATATTTATATTAGTTGGTATAAAATTTATCATTAATAAGTAGTATAATAGGAATATAATTCACACGTATCTGGTATCTATTAACTTGCTTTAAAAATGGATAAGAGTATAGTTTTGATTCGTATCAAATGTTTATATCAAATTATATAAATTTGTTATCGCTAAATAATATAATGGTACATGATTTATGTACATAACGTATCTATTAGCTTGATCTAAATATTTGGATAAGAATAATTTTTTATTCACATCGAATGATATCAAATTATATAAATTTATTCTCGCTAAGTAATATAATAAGATATAATTTACACGTATTATGTATTTACTAATTTAATTTAAAATTTTACCGAGAATAAATTTTATTCGCATCAAATATTTATATTAAATTATATAAATTTATTATCACTAAGTAATATAATGAGATATAGTTTAAGCATATCATGTATTTATTAGTTTGATCTAAAAATTAGTCAAAAATAAATTTTTATTCAAATCTATTGTCACATCAAATTATACAAATATATCATCGCTAACAATATAATGATTGTAATTTATACGTATCATGTATTTATTAACTTAATCTGAAAAGCTGACTATAAGTAAATTTATTCGTATCAAATATTATATGTATTAAACCATATAAAATTTACTATCACTTAGTGATATAATGGGATATAGTTTACACGTATCTATTAACTTGATTTTAAAATTGAATATAAGTAAAAAAACAACAATAACAATAACATATTCAGTGAAATCTCACAAGTGAGGACTAGGAAACTGAATATGAGTAAGTTTTTTAAAAAAATACTTAGTAACTTTCAATGTTTATATTTTAAACTATATTATGATTTAAATACTAAAATTTTTTAATATTAATATTTAAATACATAAAAAAATGTTTTTTTGGGATATGTGCAATAATAACTGACATAGGTATTGAGATTGGGCCAGTTATAAGAAGGGGTGCGCTTGTTGATTCCATAAACTGTGGGTAAACAGGTGGCTAACACCAGTGGGCTGTTTACATGCCCATATGGTTGTTGGCAAAACCCATTATTTTTCCGTACGATCGTGATGTAGTCGTGAGATTGCTTTATATTTAATTAGAGATTATAAATTTGAGTTTTATATTTGAAAGAAAATTACGTTGAAAACGCCATTTCTTGATGAGTCTTATAATATAAGATTCAGATTAAATTGAAGCCTAGTGCAGATATCGAATATCAAGTGAGAATTAAAAAAATATTCTATTTTTTATCTCGTTTGATATGTATGATTAGAATACAATTACATTTAGATTCGTGTCAAAAGAAAAAATATATTAAAGGATAAAGTATTTTGTAATATAAGTGATTCGTTATTCAATAGAATATGAATAGAATAGTTTGCCACTTATTATTAAATAGAATAATTTTGTATAAATTCAATGTATTTTATTTAGATACTTAAATTATAAATAGTTTTAATTATGTTTGAATTTGACTATTTGATAGTCTTTACAATCCTAATTCCTAAGTACTGATTGACTAAGAAAGTGATGGTATAAGCATTATTTTATTTTATTTTCAAAGAATTTCTATTATTTTTTCATTCTATTTTAGTTATTATGATAAAGTTTTACATAACTTTTAAAAAATAATATTTACCTAATATATCTCTTATACATATTTCTTCGGTTCACCTTTAATTGTCAAATTTTGACCTGAGACACTTATCAAGAAAATAATTATTAGTATCATAAGTTTACCATTTTACCCCAATTAATGTTTTCGTACATATTACATATTCTAATTTTCAAAAATATTAATTCAATGACAATAAATTGTGGGTACAATAGGAAAAAAAATATCCTACCCTGATTTGTCAAAATGACAAGTAAAAATAAAAATCAAATTAAAAAAATTTTGACAACTAAAAAGTGAATGGACGAAGTAATTAAATTTTTATCTATATATGAATCTCTTAATTCTAAAATAATTAATGCTGAAAACAAAGTTAAAAAAATAATTCTCTCTTAATTATGTAAATTAATAATTATTTTAAAATAATTATTTTTGATATATATAATGATTAAAATGGGAAGGAGAAAGTATATTCTTCTTGTCACTTCTCTATTGGTTAGATGGAAAATCAAGAACTTCTTGGGGTTATCATAAATTCTTTGTTCATAATTCATGGTCAAAATATAGAGTAACTTTTTTTTTTTTAAATTCACATGCTCAATATTCCACATGTTCCTAGGTGGGATTTCATTGTGTTCATTGGGATTGCATGGTATAGATTGTTTATCAAAGAACATATTGTCTCATTTCTATATCATATAATAAAAACATGTGTATAATCTAAATACTATATGAGGTGGAGTCAAAGATTCACTATTTTTTTACTCTGGGGTATGATGGAATAAAACAAAATGACTCTTTAAACTGTCTGCACTTATTTCAATTGTGAAGTAACAGTTAGTCAATG